>ML675640.1:2060318-2264734 GCA_007922155.1 Mesoclemmys tuberculata
CCCTGGCCCCCCAATAGCGACATCCCCCTCACCCCCACAGCCCCCCCCAATAGTGACAGACCCCTGGCCCCCCAATAGCGACATCCCCCTCACCCCCACAGCCCCCCAATAGCGACAGACCCCTGGCCCCCACAGCCTCCCGGCCCCACAGGGCCCCCAATAGCGATAGGGCCCCCTCACCGCCCCCCCGATAGCGACAGGCTGGTAACGTGGGTGCGGGTAGCACTGACCCGGCTCCCTCGTGCGCCCCGAGCCAGCGGGCACGCGCACACACACGCACGCACGCGCGCGCGCGCGCGCGCGCGCACCCAGGCTCTCACCAGGCGGCCCGCAGGGGTAGGCGCTGGCATCCCTCGGCTGCCGGGCCCGGAGGTACCTTAAGGGAGGGGGGCTGGGAGTGCGACATGGATCGGTGACTCGGCGCTCCACTAGCTCCGCCTAAGGCTCCATGGGGACCAGACAGAGGCAGCCGAGCGCCAACGATGTGATGGGCGTTCGAGGCGGCCGGATCAGCCAACCGCTCGGCTCGCGCTCGAGACGCCGCCTTTCTCTGGGCATGCGCCGCGGGGAGGGCGTGTGGCCGGGCCTGGTAGAGCGGCGCGTGAATGGGCCCCGCCCACCCTGAGCTGCCCCCGTTTGGGGCCGCATGGCGCGCGCCCGCCACAGCCTTCCCCTCCTACCTCAGGACTGGGGACGGCGCCAGCGTCGGCCAGTGCGCGGTGCTAGGCGCTGTACAGACAGGGCGCGCACAGCTGGGCCCCGGCCGTGGCCTGGCCGGGCTCCAGCAGTAGAGGGAGGGGGGGAAATATGGTATGTGCTGCATCCGCCTTGGTTCTACTTTGTGTCAGGGTCCAAATGTGTGGGTCAAGGTCCAAACCCCAGAGAAAACAGTAATTAAAAAAGCCAGCAAATGACAAGACCACAGCCTCTTGTTCCCTTCAAAAGCCTCTGGCGCTCCGGCCTTGGCGCACAGCCTGCCTCGTGCGATGATCCCCGAACTTTTTAGGTCGTGTTCCCACCCTCCCATCCATGCCCATGCCCATGCCCCAGCCAGGGGCAACGCAGCCGTGAGTGGGCCGCTGTCAGGGGCGGAAGCTGGGAGCAGCGGGGCTAGGGCAGACAGGGTCAAGCTGGGAACAGCGGGCTGAGGCTGGGCGCAGGCCCACAGCGGTTGGAGGTGGTGGGGGCGTGACCCTTAGTTTGGGAAATTCTCGCCTATTGACTACCCCTGCTTTGAGTGTATAAATAAAATATGTGGGCAAGCAGCAGGGGGCCTTGCAGGTAGGAAGAGATTTCTTATCTCTGGAACAAACTGACACCTGAAACTTTACCTCTTAAGGTTTATATTCTAATGTGTAGACCAGTGGTTCTCAAGTTGTGGCCCACGGGGCTTTCAGAGTGGCCTGTGGCTCGCCTCCTGCTGGCGAAGGACCCAGGTGGAGCGTGTTTCTCCAGGACTAAAAGAGCAGTACAGGATCCTTGCTGCAGCCAAGGGGATGGGAGATCAGTGCTCCCCTCCCCCGGCTCCCTCAGAGAGCAAAGCAATCTGCCTGGGTCCCTAAGTGCTGGGGTCCCTGCTGCAGCCAGAGGGAAGGGAGCACTGATCTTCCATCCCCCTGGCTGCAGAAGGGAAGAGCTGCCTAAGGACCGAGGTGGAGTGCACAGGGCTACAGCATGCGTGCGGTTTTTGCTGCTACAGCCAGGGAGACAGGAGATCTGCAAGGAGGCAGCCTCTCCCTGAACTCCTTCTGTCTGGCTGCAGTGGAGGGGGTGGAGGTGGAGGGTCTGCTGACAGAGACTGGTGGCCCTTCAAGGTCGTAAAAATGATATCTGTAGCCCTTGAGCCAAAAAGGTTGGGAACCCATGGTGGAGATCTTCACCTCATATGCCCGACCATGCTGTTTTAAAAAGCACTTTCTTTCACAGGGACGTGAGGGCTGAACATAAATAAAACTGCTTAAAATCCAATAGTGAAGTTAGTTACCCATTACCATGTTGTGAGAGAAAAGCTTGATTTTTTTTCCTTTTCCTTTTCTATAGAGATAAAGACATGACCTCCTGCCAAAGATACCAGAATAAAACGAGTGGTTTTTCAGCCAGTCGTATGGATGCATCCATTATTAATGAGCAGTATCAGCGGAGTATGTAGGTAAGTGGGAAAAGCTCTGCTTTCTGGTCCTCTGTGTTGTTTCCTTTAATAAACCAAATTCACTCTAACATCTAAATAAAGTAAATAAATTAACAGTCTGAGAATAATAAGATTATCCTTGTCAAAGGTGAGGAAATAACAGCTGTGTGCAGCTACTTGTTTCTGCATAAAGCAGGCTGCGCAAGGTTTTTCAAAAGTGACTAGTGATTTTGGAGGCCCAATTTGAGAGACCTAAAACAGACACAATGTTTTGAAAGAAAAATTAGAGTTCTTTAAGGTATCTCACGTTGAACACCTTAAATCGCTTTTGAGAATGTTGGCCATGGTCTTTCCAGGTTGGATTTTTGAAGCCAGCTTCCCAATTTGAGTTTTTACATAATTTTGGGGTAGCCAGCTTTCAAAATCTAGCACACTGTGTGTTTACATTTTAATCAATCTGAATGATGTGTAATTTGAGCCGAGCAATCCCCATACGGGTAGTTTTCTAGAGCTATAGCTTATGATCAAGAATTGTAAAATAAATAATACGTACCACTCCTAGTGCTTTGCTGATCCTTACATCATCCCTGTAAATATTAGAATCACAGTTCCACAAAGAGGAGAACTGAGGCAGAGAAATCAAGTGTCTTGCCCCAACCACCGAGGGAATCACTGTCAAAGAGAGAATCAGAACTCAGGATTAGCTGGCTCCTATTCATGGGCGCAGGGTGATTAGACCACACAGAAGGTCTAGGTCTCAGAAGGCTTGATTGAGAGGTCCTTTTGAGCACTTATATATCACAGTGATGGGCACACTTGAAAGCCTTGAGGTACACACTCTTCAGACTACTGTACCCTATAGGGACATTGCTAAAGTTATTAGGCCAAGGATTAACCTACCAAGACAAACATCTTCAAAAATTTTGTTTTCAAAAGCAGATGCAAAACATAGCTTTTGATTCCAGTAAACAGGATGCTATTATTAGACTTCCATTAACATGGGTATTGTCCTCTATTACAGATTGCATCTACCCAGTGTGAGTACTAGGTTTACCAGAACACAGTTGTAAAGCTTAACCAAATTTAACAATGTGACAGTATTACAATGTCTCTTCTAATAAAATAATTTCGCCACTAGAGTGGGTCAATTTGAAAAGAAAATACATGTCAGCAATCCTGTGGGTAATATTGAGTTGTGTATTTTTAATCTGGGGGGGGGAAGCCTGCACTCATTCATAGTAGCAACTGCCTGGCAGAGTTTGTCATCTACTTCTTTACCAGATATGGGCTGGTCATAGAATTTGCTTATACACACCAGATGTGTTCATCATACAATCCTTTCATGCTATTCCAGGCATGGCTGAGGTTTCCTTAAATAGAGTATTTTAAACCTAGTGTCACCTAGTGGCTGATATAATAAGTTTATCATTCCATCAAATCTCCCCCTTAAAATTCTGCAGTCCTACCAGTTACATTATTTACTATCACTCAGTGTTTGAAGTTCAGTATGGATCAGTATGTTAAGTGTCTCTGAATTGTATGGTTTTCTAATTACACAAGTCCGGTGCATGACAGCTGGCTGTCTATTATTTGCAATGATTGGCTGTAGTTAGTTTGGAATTCTTGGGTTGTCTTCTTGTTTTGCATCTGCCATATATAGTTTGTTCTATTGATTGTTCTTTTTGAGGAACAAACTGTAGATGTTGATGGTTTCTGTCCTTTTTTTCATCCAATTTGATGTGAACACGGTCACTGTCTTCTAGACCTGGCAGTTTTCTGAGTGACATCTGTTGTAAAAGTGTGCATAAGGTCTTTTAGCGCTTTTATTTGATTTGGGTACTGCCTTCATGTGTAACCCTTCTGCCAGTCGGAGTCAGCAGCAACAAGGGCCAGGTTCAATATCTAGGGGTTCCTTTCAACAACACAACACAAACATGGCTTGAGACCCCACCCAGTAACTTGGGACAATTACACAACACCCCTTGGGTACCTCTAGAGAAAATACTTCCCCTCTCACAAGCACAGAGACCTATGGTAGAAAAGACACTTTTAGTAAAAAAAAAAAAAGGGGGGGGGAAAGTAACTGGGCATTAACCTGGGAAAATGCTGCAATCAAGATTCACGCACATAAAGCCATGAATAAAACCCACCCCAAAGTATGCTGAGCAGTTGTGCTTCAGGTTCTTAAGTCCAGCAACAAGAAGTTTCTTAATGTGCCCCTCCCTTCACAGCACCCCACTCATAGGTGTTGTCTTTAGTCAGGTCAGACCCAGAACCTAGAGATGCAGCCACAGAGTTCACCTCCCACCCTAGCTGGGGGAGGAAGAGAAAAGAAGGCATCTTGCTTGCTCCACAATCTGGCTGCTACGTTCCGGCCAGCTGCCCTGCCATCTGTTCTGCTGTACACCTATCACCTTCTGCTACCACCTGCTTCTCTACTATGACTTCTGCAAGTTTGGCTCTTGAGATTCCACCCAGCTCTCTGATTCTCAGCTCGGTGATTTCAGCTCTTAGGCTTGGTCTATACTGCTGGCAAAATTTGGCAGCAGTCCTCAGGAGATACTCAGTCTACGTAGAATAGCTTGTGTATCTTCCATCGACTTCCTAACTTCTCCCCACTACACTGCACTGGCAGGAAATGCCCTCCCGTCAACGCAGCATTACTCCTTTTGTGGGGCTGGATTAACGGCATCAACTTCTGGATTAATTGAGCCTGTCTCCACTGCCATTCAATCCATCCTGCAGAATGGATCCGACGGTGTCAACAGTGCCATCATAACTATAGACATACCCTTAGTGACTGTCAGCTCTTAATGGTTGAACCTCAATGCTGGAGCTGGGCAGGAGCGCTGTCCCACAACAAGTGATTTCAGCTCTAGTGATCAATTAACAAAAGACTCCAAATGGAATCTTAGTTAGCTTTGTCTTTGAACAGTGGGAAGGGGAAGGTAAACCATTCCTGAGGCTCTTAGGCAGAGCCCACACGTCCAGGCCGGAATACCTGTCCACACTCCCTATCAACCTGGGCGGTGGCATCCAAGTCCCTTGCTTAGTCAGTTCAGTTCAGACGATAGTGATCCTTCAATCAGAACAGGCTAAGCACAGGTCTACTTCCCTTTGCTCATACAATAATGAGAACATTTCATTACCCTGGCATTTAACACTAGAGTGATTTGTAACCCAACACCAGCCAAAGGGATCATTTGGGCAAAGCAGTCCCATCATACTGAGCACCTAAGAAGGGTAGGTGTGCTCATGTAAATACAGTTGGCCCTGGCACCTGTTTCCTTCCCTTCAGCCCGCTCAGCAAGGGAGAGCTCATTCAGACCCTGCTTAAACATGTCTGTCCATTTGGAAAATAAGTTCTTTTCCAAAGTTGGAACAGTAGTTCTGAGCTGTCTACCCATCAGTAGTTGTACTTGATTGTATCCAGGAGTTGCCTTTGGCATTGATCTGTAACTCAGAAAAAGAACAAGTCATGGGTCTTCCTGCTGTAGGATTTTCTTGGCTGTCTGAACAGCTCTCTCATTCTCTCCTTGTGCTTATTAGTGTGGGCTGCTAGTAATATGATCAATATCATGTTTTGTTTGGGAGGGCTTAATTTCTGCTGCAGTGAATTGTTGTCTGTTGCCCATCACTATTTGTTTTAGAATACCAAACTGAGAAAAGTACACTTCAGTTTCCCGGTAACCCTGATATGTTATGTCTTTCAAGTACATTATTTCTATATACCTGGAAAAATAGCCCATGATGACCAGGTAATGGAATTCACATAAATCTGCAACTTTTCTCTTCTAACGTCTGTCTAGTAGAGGTATTGTTATTAAAGGTTCTTTGTGTTGTGTTGGTCTGTTAATTCTGCAGTGTTCACATGCAGATACTTTATGTCCTTGCTGCTGCCTGGCTACCACATTGATTGGTTGGTTAGTTCACAGCATTTAATTAATCCTTGATGATGATGTCCTTCATGGTGAGATTTAGGATTTTGCCTCTTATTTCATTTAGAGTGGCATGTTAATGAGATCCTGCAACCTTTGTTGCTTATTCCTTCTGTTTGTAACTTTTGTTGCTTTTTTCCTTCTGTTTCTGTTCTTAGTTTACTCCTGACACCATGTCATGTACTTCTGTATCAGATATGGACTGGTCACAGAGCTTGCTAATACACTCCAGCTATGTTTATCATAAGATCCTTTAATTCTCTGCCCAGTAAGGCTGAGGCTCATTTAAATAAGATATTTTACAGTGTCATCTGATGGTCAAACAGTATAATACAGTTTAGCATTCCTTTACACTGCTCTCTTCAGTGCTGCTCATGGCTACCATACAAGGTTTTAATATATAACATTTTACCTTTTTACAACAATTTTCATCCAAAAACACTTCAAAACTGCAGACATACAGCACAACTGTAATACAGCCACCTCTAGGCTAAACAGCAGCATGTAGGAGAATAACTAACAGTGGGGGAAGGGAAATTTTGGCCAAGTACACTGGGGGAAACTCCCCTCTTATGAGAAGTGCAGTGGATTCTTTAATGTCTAAGTATAGCAAAGTGGTCTTTGATTTTAAATTTACTCCAAAAGACCCACATGCAGTGACCCGAATGGACCTAATTCGATCTTTCTTGGAAAGATGAAAGGGCAAGTTGATGCTGTTGAAACTTAACTTTATCATTCCAGAGAATCTAGGTTTTTCAAATGGTCCTCCTGTAACAAAACGTGGCCACGTATACCAAGACACCACCATCCTAATCAGGGATAGAATCTGGGACCTTTAGCACCAAAAGCAGGGATTTGGTGCTAGAACAAAAGGAGAACTCCTTTACCTGTAATAAGGCTGTTATAACCATTGGGGCCAGCAACTAGATGGAGCCACAACTGCATACATTAAGCAAGTCTTTTACGTAAAAGTTATATGTGAAAGTTCTTCTGATGCTTTACCAAACTTGATTAGTGTGGGCTGTAAGTTAACCCTGCCTCTTCACTGTTCTTACTGCTGTAATTTTCTAGGAACTCTCCATAGCTGATTGCATCACTCAGAGGTTCTTTGTAATTGTTGTTGCTTCTGAATAGGGGGTAATTTGCGTCCTATGTGAGGCTGCCACCCCTCCTAATTTTTGTGGGATAATTTCAATTTTAGGTAGGCCTTTAATAGCAGGCCTATTAAACTAACTGTCACAAGACATTTCAGGCCAGTACAACCGTTTTTAGACATTACTTTACTAAAGTTGTCTTGAAGAACAAACTACTTAAAGTGACAAGTTGACTTCTGAGTCAGAGGGCAATTAGTATCAGTTTGTTAAAATGAGCAGGTAAAAGACTGCAACGTATTGGGCAATAGGTAAAATGACCAGACTAGTAAATTGATTGTTGCTGTTCCAGCAGAAATACTGTATGCGGGACTGTAATTGTACTCTGGGTTTCTGGTGGTATTCTGAGCTGTATTCCCAAAGCAGCTGTTCTGGCAGTCTGCAGACAAAGTTCAGAACCCAAGCTGAGTCCATTGCTCCTTAGTTGACAGCCGTGCAGAAAGGCATTTTACTCTCCCTCCGGGGAAAGTGGGAGTGTCTCATATCACGCTCCAAATACACTTAGGCTCACTTAAGGAAGGACACAGAAAAGCTTGAGGGGCGAACTTCCAGCCTTCTCAAGCACAGAGAGGGTTGCTATGCTGCAAGGTCTAGTGAAGGACAAAACAGGAGAGATCATTGGGGCTGCAACAAGGAATACAAGGGAAGAAACCCTGAATAATTTGTTTATGACACCAGATCACAGAGATGAAAACAAGACCCTTGTTTTAGGTAGCATTTAAGCGGTAGATTCTCAGCTAGTGTGAATTGCTATAGTTTCATCCAGGTTCAAATGAGAACCTGCCTCCATAATCTGTATTCCTATAATTATGCTTTGTATTTCAATGCAATTTATCTAAGGAGTTTAGCTTCAAAAGCTACCACCTCTGTACTGGCAGATAAGCAGTACTCTATCCTCCGTACAGAGGGGCAAACAAAGACAATCAGGGTGGGACTGACAGAGGGACTTAGTCATCTAAGTTTGTGGTTTAAGCATCTAATTTTGGCTTCCCTGCAATCCACAAAATTCTCACTGAACCTTGTAGGTGCCTAAATTCATTTGCCCCCTAAGTGTCTGCCTCTGCTTAAGCACACTGCTGCCTCATTCTAGGTACCTGTCTCCCACCTAAACCTCAGAGCAATACACAAAGCAGGGAAAGATAGGTGCTTGACCGCCTAAGTCGCACCTGGGGCCTGATCTGATAGATGGCATCTGAGCATGCCTACTGGATAGGGTTCCATTCAAAATCCTCCAGAGTGGAGAAGGTGCCCACTTTTTTTATCCCAGTGGTTAGACCTTTCTACCAGACAGGGGAGGAAAGATTAGGAACAGGGCGCTCCCATCTCTCAGGAATATGGCTTAACCACTGAGCTATGGGATAGTCTGATGTGAGCTCCTGCAGTTTCTCCTGCTGAAGCTGTAAAACTCTGGATAAATAATGACAGAGTGGCTAGAGGAAGAGAACTGGACCCAGGGTCTCCCACACGAGTGCCTTAACCAGTGGTCCACAAAGTCATTTTCTCCTTCTCTCCCTCCTCCCCCAGCCGACTGTTGGTTTCACAGTGGATAAATACTGAAAAGTCATTGGGCTAGAAGAGTAGGCTGGTAATTTTTTCTGTTCTATTTAGGTTCTTATATCACACCCATCACCATGGTATTCTGGTCCAGGAATCTTGACTCCTCATTCCAACTACTAGAGCAACTTCTAAACATCTTTAAATGATTATCCAACCTTACTGACACTAGTGACATTTGGTATTTCTCTTTATGAATGATTTGTTTAGCACAGACAATATCCTCAATATTGTACAATGCACAAATAGGTTCCATGCATTATTTTCTTAATTGATGTCACTTCAGGAAAAAAAAGTAAGATGTAAAACTGCAGTTTGTTGCTATAAAAACCTATGTATTATAAAACCTCATGTTCAGTGTATCCTGAGGTTTTCCACTTGTTAAAAAATAATGTGTATTAGAATATGATGCAGCTAACAGCCCACAGTCTCTTTGAAAATTAAGCATCCCCTTTTCACAGCACAAAGTTAATGAGATGTGTGGCAAGATAAAGCAATTACCAAGGCTCTGGAATGGAAGAATTCAGTTAATTAAATATGAATTAACCTAAGTGAGGATTTATTGCAGTTGGATGCAGTTTGTAATTTAAAGTTCCATTATGTTACAAGTTTTTACATGTTATTGATCGTGAATTAGAGATCCCAAAACTGGCAGGCTTCCAAATTTTGAAAAACAATAACATATACTTCATTGACAAGATTGTATCTGTAATATTAGTAAATGTTCATTGTAAGCAACATTCAGTGTCTGAGGCACCAGTCCTGTGTAGGGTCCTATTCTATCAGCTCCTAATATTGGTCCTTAATTAGGATTATTCAGAAACCTGGATATGCTTTTTATTTTCTTTTGCAACTTTGCTGTGATGTCCATGCTTGATTGCCCATTTAGCCATTTTTCATGTACATGTTTTAATCTCTATCAGGGGACATCACTCCTAGTTTTTTGGTGATAAGACTTCCAGTCAAATAAGCCCTCCAACCTATTATCTTAAAAATAAACACTCTTTTATTGTGGACAGTGCCAAGCTTCTTAGGTAAAGCTTTAGGTCTCAAATCCAAAAGACACACTGTGTCCTTTTAATAATTTAATAGTGGAAAACCTTTATTTGCCTAGACCTGTGGTGTTATGGAGGTATTTGAGGACTCTAGGTTTAGGTTTCGGGATTAGGTGAAACTAGAGTTCCTTAAACCTCTTTAGAGGTTTGGGATTAGGCCTACATCAGGCCTAATGCAGCCTTTCTGTGCAAAGCTAAATTAAACAGCAAGAATATTTGTTGCACACTGATTCACAGGTGTTTGGCAGAATACCAGAAAACATAAAGGAACCACTCGAAGAATCATGAAGACAAAGCCATAGAAACATGAGCATTAGCTAAGTACTAGAGTATCGCTTGCAGTTGTGGGGTCTTTCAGAATGCGCTTCTAAGTGATTTTAAGGATGGATATCATTTTTATGGGGGTCTCTAGCATGAATGGGAGCAAATTGAAGATCTGTTGTGCAAATGGATCAAGGATTTTTATTTGGGTATCACATTTTGGTAATTGCTGCCTGGTTTATAGCAAATGTATATTAAAGTTTGGCGAGCAGCTGATATCACATACATTGTATTCTTTCTCTGAAGCATGGAAAGCCCTGACAGCATGTGCCAGTTCATAAGCAGAGAAACACAACAGATTTATGCTTATGAGTTTATCAGAATATCACCATGTCTGATTCCAAAGTCAGAGACACTTAGTTCATCAGTGACAATAAATTAACTGAAGCAAAAAGTTAAGTAGTATAAAGATCTAGGATTAATAAACCTAGACTCCCAGGCCTTGTCTAAACCAAGGATTATCAGTAATTTACCCACTAACCTTGTCTGCTTGCAATGGGAATATTTCTCACCATTGCCACTCTCTATTCAGCTCCATCAGTGATAATGTTAAGGTAGACAGGGCTCCAGGCAGTGTTTTAGACACAGATTGAGATGAGTAGGTTTCACTGAGGTGAATAAGATCAGATCGCTCATCTCGTAGCTGTAGTTTCAGGCTGTCATCAAACTCAGGCAGATGAATACTACCATTTATGCTCTATTCATATTTTGAAGCTGAGGTTCAGCTGAGATTGAGGAGCATTATTCTATGGGTGTCATATACAGGAGGTTTAATGACCTTCGTTCGTTCTAGGCAATGAACTGAGACTACAAACTCATTTCATAAAGTCTACCTGTCATATGGTAACCACTTTTGATCACTACCCAACGCAAATCAAAAGGGGATAGGCTCTGTACCCCTTTACCAATCCATGAGTCAGGCAGCCCGCAAAAAGAAACTCATTTTGAATGTATTTTGTTCCCCAAACAAATTGGTGGTGAAAAATAGTGATTTTCCATCAACACAATTAGAAGCATACTCCAAAGTAGTGCAGCATTTCAAAGCAATCAAGAGAGAAAGAGAGAGGCAAGTGATATGTTACTTTCATTATGTGATGCTATGATTGTACTGGTTGTCAGGAATGGCGTTAAAGAGGGAAAAAGAGTTCCCACAGGATACATATGCTGTCTTATTTTGACTGCATTCGGCCCCAATTCAGCAAAGTATTTAAGCACCTGGAATCAATGGCAAGTAAATAAGGACAAAAAGATAAGTATTTGCTAAGTGCTTTGCTGAATAGGGATGGGCTGTTGAACTGAGACCTAAATTGTTATACCTATTTAAATAATGAATGCTAAGTTAAGATCTAAAGAAAACATGGTAGGAGGGATGTACAAATTGATCTCATTTACAATTGTAAACTTGTCTATTATTGAGAAAAATCACCTCTCCTTCAAAGTTACCATTCAGGGCAATTTTTAATCAGTGCTCACACATCTGATTATTGTTTGCAAGTTTTTGACAAATTATTTACTCATATGCAGCCCATATTTTGTGTTTGGTCTGCCAACAAATAAAGAGAGAAATGAAAAAGCATGACTATTTTCCAAATAATACATCCTCTCAAATCAGCGGAGGGTGAGAGGGAGGCAAATTGGAAAGATATAATAAACATGATAACTATACAAAATATTATTTATGGTATGGGAGCTGCCCTTGGCTTGACTTTTAGATTCAAGTTCTTCCAAATAATAAGAGGATTCTCCCCCTCCATAATGGGTGCATAAGAAAGGCCAGAGGGAATTATCATCAACTATCCAGTCAAGGCCATAACCATAAAATAAAGAATACCAGAATAATGAAAATGAAAGTGTTAGGAACCAAGGGAGGTTGAGTGGGAGTCCTGTTTCATACATGACTGCTCTACTCTTGAAAAGAAAAAACATACATATTTGTATATAATCACCTCAATTTTAAATCAGATGGTTATTTGATCTTGAATAACAATCCTGTGTCAAATATGCAGCTGGTTCCACTGGAGTCCATGTTACAAAACCACAACATTCTGAGTCCTAATCTTAGTCAGATAAAACAATACCAGCTCGTTGCTCTGAGTCAGCACTTTGAAACCAGCCTTTGAAAATAGCAACACAGTTCAGTCTGAGAGAAAAAAAAGCTGCTGTTTATACAGCTTTGGAAAATGGGGCCCCACCTTTCTTTGTTGGAAACATGCTGTAACATTTAGCATTAGTTTTTGTGCATGGCAGAAGGTCTCACGGGCTAATGTTATTGCAGCCAATTTGACTGAAGTTGGACTTGGGCTTCCCCCCTCCAAACTACGCTTCAGAACAACAAGAAAAAGTCTGGTCAGAAATCTGAACTGTCCCAACATAAACATTTCATTAACCCCTGGAGCTTGGGGGAGGATTCAAAATAAAGGGGAATGGAAAGAGGAAATCAGAAAATCCAAAGCAGAAATAAAGAATCCTTCAACTCAAATGATAAGCAGGGGTGTCATTTGCTATGGGGAAGGGGGACAGTTGGTCCTGCCCCTCCCCCCAACTTTTCATAGGTGTTTAAACACCATCATGTCTTCTGCTTCTCCCTCCCGCCACAGCTTTGCATGATATAATCACAGGTAATGTTCCATCTACCGACACACAATTTTTCAGAAATGACATGCCCCCGCACCCCCCATGAAAAGCAATTCCCCAGTGTCTGAATTTAAAAGTCTGAAGGCCAACACAATGACATTGCCTTGTGAGAGACTCAGGGTCTGAATCTGCTCCCACTGACCTGGGGGTGAAACTCCATTGAAAGAAATGGTGTGACACCATTTTAATCAGGCCTTTGGTTTCAGAATGAGCTTGTACCGGTGGTGGTCAGGCTGGAAGGTCATGCAGCTGTTTGCTTTTAGTGGCAATAGGGAAGATAGAAAGATAAGGTAAAAATGTTTTGTTTTAATGAGTTTTTGGGGCTCCTCTGTACTATCGGCAGATCCCTGATGATCCCCTTGCACCCTTAATCAAGTACTGAAGTCATAGCTGCCATCTTTCAGATAGAGAAAGAAATGAATGTATAATTTCCCTTAAAGGGGTCTCTGTTAAATGATACGAAGGCATTCTGCCCCTGTCCTCCACAAGCTTGCCACAGTGCCTTCTCAGCATTCCCAGTCACACAGCAGGACAATCAAAACAGGTGGTCTCTCACAGCAGTGCCCCTCAGCCAGCCACCACAGAAGTGAGGTTTATTCATAAAAACTAGAGATGGGTCCAGGCAACAACTCCAGATCTGAAACCCCGATAGTGGGCAGAGAAGGTGATTGAAATCTAAACCGTTAGCTGGATCCATATTTTGCAAATGGCACTTTTTTTTTTTTTAAATAAAAAAGTGGAGCCAAAACACGGGATCCAAAATTCCCCAAACTTCGTAGGCGTCCCAAAGAGTAGTGTAGTGTAGTTCTATATGTAGTGGCTTTATCCCAACTCTAAAATACAGCTTCACTACCTTTGATTTTGTCAGTTTTATTTATTTTTTCCCCAGAGCAGGGGTGCCTGGGTAGCAATGGATACTTTGTCTGATTCCAACAGAACAGTCTAAAGGCTTAAGTTGACACATACTCCGTACCCAGCAGCATGTGTTGGGGTTTAGCATTAGGAGGAAATAAAGCCCTCAGCCCCTCCTCCTAAGTTTATCTTTTAAAGTCTGATCCCATGCTCACAGCTGGAGTTTATGTGAGTCCTGCCTTATTAATTAAGTATAGCCATCCTTTCCTCCCCCCCACCCCAAATTCCAACAGCAGCAATTAGAAAACAGACACTTCACACGAACAGTTGCATCATTTACACCCCACCAGCCAATTCATGTCCCTTTTTCCCATCTTTTCATTTGACGGAGACAAGTGGTAAAGTCAAGGGAATGAGCTGGCGAACACAGCAACAAATAATAAATAACTACAATAAAATAATTTAATCCAAAACTGAAAATTAGGAAGTCAATATCTGTGAACAGAGAATTGTAGGTTTCCCTAACACATGGAGAAAACAGCCCTTCCTCTCTACTGCATACTCATTAAAAGGGGCTCAGTATCAAAGTAGCAGCATATTTTCTTCACCAGAGGCTGTTGCAGTCGTCATAACAAGGTCTCATTATTATTTAATGCGATAGTTAACAGTCACGTAAAATCTGCCCAGGTGTGAAGAGTAAGCATCATTAAGTTGTGCAAAGTGTCTCACTGGGAATTGTCTGAATGTTCGTGTACCTAGCTGAACCAATTCCAGATCATCTCCCGCCCATACAAACTATGGCCTCGATCCTGTAATCAGGGCCACCCAAAACCCCACCGAAGCCAACATCCTTCCAACCATGCAGATCCAATTGCAGGAGCAATGTTTATTGTTTTAACTATGTAGTCATGAGGTATAATGACAGTTAAAAAAAAAGATATTATTGAAAGGGAACCGGGCAATGCAGAATAACAAAAGTAGACTTTAGTCCAAAATAGGGGTTCTAAAAGGGAGCCCTTTGCTTAAGGCAGGTAGAAATTTTATGAGCAAGGTCCCAAAAATCTCCCCTATTGGGAAGGATCAATTTTGATGTGCCAGCGCAAAGCAGTTCTGGGGCATGCATGTAATCGTAAACCTTCGAGCTAAAGGGAGAGTGAACATACAAACATCAGTTCTCAAATACTAAAATGACCAGGATTCATTGATGTGAAAATTACATTCCAGACATGTGTGCACAACACCTAACAAAACGGGGCCCTGATCCCAACTGAGCACTCTGAACGGTACA
Organism: Mesoclemmys tuberculata; assembly: GCA_007922155.1. Classification (NCBI taxonomy): domain Eukaryota; kingdom Metazoa; phylum Chordata; order Testudines; family Chelidae; genus Mesoclemmys; species Mesoclemmys tuberculata. Next base: position 2,075,240 of record ML675640.1, read on the forward strand.
GTGACAGAAATAACAAACAATGATAAAGAGGAAAATCAAAGTGCCTTTTTGCTAGGCTACTCTCTTGTAGCTACAAATCCTTTGGCCCTGTCCCCACTACAGCCAGAAACATGCCCTTGTTGCTAGCACAGTTTCTGCTGTAGTGTGGGGAGGAGTTCTGATGCCATTATAATCTCCACATTTGTGAACTTGGATCATGTAATGTGAAAGCTCCTTTCCTAACTCAGAGACTTTCAGACAGGATGTAAGAGGGGCCATTGACTCACAATGCGTTTCATTTTTATAGTGCCTTTTATCCAAGGATCTCAAAAGCTCTTTAACAAGTTTCACAGCACCCCTGTGAGGCAGCTATCTTAATACCCACTTTACAGCTGGGGAAATTGAGGCACAGTGCTTAAGCGATTTGGCTAAGGTCTCACAAATAGTCAGTAGGAGAGCTAGGCATTCAAACTAGAACTCCTGACTTCCAGTCTTTTTTTTGTAATCTCGAGGCAACATTTCTTTCCTGGTAAAATCATAGTCTCCATAACATTTAATGTAATAACAGTGAAGAAGAAACTTTTAATCACACAAAAATATCGCTTGCTAGAATAGTATTAGAGATGCCTATTTAGGATGAGTAGTGAGTTATTGTTTCTAGCTTAAATCAGAGGTTTAAAAAAATAAAAAGACACGGGCATGTAAATTGCAGCCTGTTAAGAGTTTTGCTAATGAATGGAGTAACCATATTATTTTATTTTTGGAACTTTTTCTGTTAAACACTATTATTGAAAAATAATAAATATCAACAAATACTGTGGGAAATATTAGCGATGTCGCAAAGCAAAATATAAACCTATTTTTTTAGAATTACAAAATGATTAACAGCCAATTAAACATATTTTTGTTTTGGACATGATAAACTATGCTTGGTATATCTCTAGCTATAATGGATTACCCTATCCATTGCTGTTAGCTGTAATAAAAAAGGATACTGTAGATTTTTGGCCCCATTCTTGTAGCGAAAAGAACAAATGCTGTTGTTAATGACAGACGGCATCATTATGAAAAAATTCCATTTGCCACCAGGCAATATACCCTAGTTCCAGCAATTACTGTGTTAGTCAAGCTGTTGAGAAGTTTCATAAAATGGAAAGAGTTTTTAAGCCATATTTGGCAAGTTTTGTGATGTAACAATTAAAAACATGCTTTGGGCCTCAAAATGTGCATGAGATTGCCAAAATCAGATAAAACCCCTGAGGGTCCCTGACTCGCAAAAAACGGAAAATCAAACTGTTTATATTTCGGATAAGACATTCATCAGCATTTGGCTTTTGTTTCAGCCAATGTCAGATAATAACAGCCCCACATTCTGAATCAGTTTCTAGCAGAACAAAATCTAAGGAGTTTGTTGTCAGGCCTTCTGAGGGTTAACTATGGCACTTGCTTTGGGTGTTAGTTGAAGTGAACACCAAAAGCCTCAACATGAGAAGCAGATCTTATGGATAGTGAGGACGCTACCAGTTTCTGCTCTGCCAATATATAAATCAGAGACACCCAAAAGAATTCCTGAATGCCCTTCAGGGTGAAATGGGGCCATTTTCCACCAGCAAACATCAGAAAATTGCTGGGGGGTGATGCAAGTCATTCCTTTCTCTTGCTGGAAGGGCTGAGCCTGGCAATTCCCCAGACTCTCAGGCTTCCTAGGTCCAATCCACATGTACCCATTAAACTGCCAAAAAGCCATTAACAAAAACGTCCTTCAAAACATGAGGGAAATATTGCTATTGAATCAATTTATGAGCAAGTCTATCTATCCATGCCTACAATTTGATGGTATTAGGAAATAATGGTTTATATTAGAACAGCAGAAATGAAGTTAAAATTCCAGGCCTCCACAGCAAGGGGTGAGGAAAGTTGGATCAAAAAACACAGGCTGTTCTACCTGGCAGGAAACACAAAGAACTACTTCAAGAACAAGCCTATTAGTAAAGATCACCACAAAACAATTAAGACTAAACAAATTCTCTGTTTAACAGGAGAGCTCCCCCTTGCATGAAGACAGTAGTTCTCAGTGCAGATTCTTCCAAGAAAGCAAGTTGGGGTTTGAGCCTAGGACAGGGAACCAGGATGATATGATTATGAGTTCCATATATGAGACAATTTTGTCCCAGTTTCTATTTGGAACATACAGGACCTACTATGGGCAGGTGAAAGGATATGCTAGCCTAGTCTGCTATGATCTTTCATCATAACAGCATCCCATCCAATCCAGAGAAAGCATACTTGCCATTTTTAGGATCAGCATGCCTACTTTTTCAAAGGTGGTGAGCGCTCACAACTTCCATTAACTTTACTAGGAATGGACGTGCTCAGCAGCAAATCAGTCCTTTAGTCTATGATGATATCTCTAGAACATTCAATGACCACTGATCCAGCAGCTACCTTTTGGGAAACAGATCTGCTTTTTGGTTTGCTTTCTCTAATTGAAAAGACTAATTTTCTTTTGCAGAGACCACTTTTCTTGTAAATAGGTAACCAAGAGCTCCAGTTCCAAACGAAGCATTTAGAGTCATCTCCAGGGTGTAGGCTGGTGATCTCTCAGGTTTTGCATATAAATTATTTCAGCTGTCACTGTTACATTATATCTGCATATGAGTTACTTTGTTCAAGGCTACAACGTGTCAGGCTACTGAATGAAGAAGTTATGAATTGTTTTTAACACGTGCGCCTTAATAATATTAAAATTTGATTGCATAGAAATCAGATGCCATATATGAACAAGATCTAGCTAACCAAAAAAATTACCTTCATCGTGACCGACATTATTAATATTCTCCATTAGGATCTTTGATTTAAAGGATCCTGGGACAGTGAAGGGAAGAAGAGATTACAAAATCCAGAAATCAGCAGTGTAGCATTTCTCCCTGTGACAGAGGAACAGGAGATGTGAATGTGTTGTAGCAATCCTATGTATTACTAAGGACATGTAAGAACCACAAAAAGTTAACATATTTTATAGTGAAACTGTATGGGACTTTAAATCTGGGCCTGTGAAGTGGTGCTGGTTTTAGGACTCAGCAAATTCCTCAAGAGGCACCACTACAGCAATGTGATGGGTAATGGGATTTGGATTATAAACCCTGACCAGATTCCTCCCCGGCACATCCTACTTGAAAAAGAGTTCCAGTTTATAGGCAATTGCCTCTTCCCAGTTACTACCAGGTGGCCAATGTGGCTATTTAGAACAATGCCAAATGGCAAGAGTAGTAGCCAGCCAAGATGCTGTTTGGCTGATTTTCATAGATACAAGTTTAATTTTTTAAAAAGTTTCCCCCCATGAAGTATAATCTAAAACAACTCCCAAAACGACAGAGGGACACAGCTCCAGACACACCTCTGTATCATTGACTGAAGCACTCCAGTGTATTCTCTTAACCAATCAGCAAGCAGAACATGAAAGGGTGAACAACTACTGCCTGCCTGTATTGTTGCTTAGACTGTAGAGGAAAGAAATGATCACGCCTGCTAATGACTGCCCAAATGTATTTATGGGTACCACTGCCCTCTACTGAACTGAACCAGGATTGCTCAACTGTGTCACAGGCCCTGTATTGCTACCAGTTTATGGAGGCGCTCTTTGAACTCAAGCTGGGGTTTTGGAGCACAAAGATGCCAAGCTCCAACGTCTGCCCCTGCCACCACTGTGAATTTCTGAGTGGTCATGGAGAACAGCATAGAGAGAACCATGAGGTCCAAAGTGACTACAGATTGTTACTATATTATGGAGCATTGTCACATGATCAGTGTGCTGCATTCTGGAAGTAAATATGTTTCCGCACGTACATGGGGTGGTCATGAGGGGAGCTGGACTAACAGTCCCTGGAGCCTGAAGACAAACTTGAATGTCCCTGCTTTGCCTTGACCTTTATTTACAGTAAATGCCTCAGCTCCAGTTCAGCATTTTATCTAGTAACAGTCGACTGTTTTCCTGTGACAGTGTTCCGTCTCATTGGTGCACTGACATATTTACACATGGGCCAAGGCTTGGGCAGCCATGAATAAGGGGCAATATATCAAGAAAGAAAAGGGATGCAAAGATGGATTTTATGAAATATTTTCTGTTTTCCTTTGACTCAGTCGTGCATTTCGTTATGGCTCATTGGATGCTCACTCAGCACTTGGACACTGTGTGCAATGCAGTCTTGCATATACTTGAAATTGTGTCTATTTGCCAAACTCCATGCTTGGCAGCCCTACAGGGGATAGGGCACATTTTTTATTTCCTGCCCTTAGGTGGAGTGGGCCATAGGGAAGGGAGTAACATCTTAAGATGCATAGGTTTTAAGGCTAAATCATTTAGTCTGACCTCCTACATAACACAGGGCATAGAATTTTACCCAGTAGTTCCTGCACTGGAGAGAATTATTCTTCCCTGCTATGTCAGGAAACACCATCTAATTGAAGTTGTGGTTTAACCAGATCATATCATAGATTCCAAGGCCAGAAGAGGCCACTATGGTCATCTAGTCTGACCTCCTGTATAAACGCAGGCCAGAGAACTTCCCCATAATAATTCCTAGACCAGATCTTTTAGAAAAACATCCAATCTTCATTTAAAAATTGCCAGTAATGGAGAATCTACTATGACCCTTGGTAAATTGTTTCAATGGTTAATTGCTTTCACTGTTAAAATTTACACCTTGCTTCCAATCTGAATTTATATAGCTTTGACTTCCAGCCATTGAATCATGTTATACCTTTCTCTGCTAGATTGAAGAGCCCATTAATCAAATCCTTTTTCTTCAGATAGGTACTTATAGACTGTAATCATGTCATCCCTTAATTTTCTCTTTGTTAAACGAAATAGATTGAGCTCCTTGAATCTATCACTCTAAAGTATGTTTTCTAATAATTTTCATGGCTCTTCCCTCTCCAGTTATCAATATCCTTTTTGAATTGTTGATACCAGAATTGAAAACAATATTCCAGCTGTGATGGCACCAGTGCCAAATGCAAAGGTAAAATAACCTCTCTACTGCTACTCGTGATTCGCCCGGTTATGCATCCAAGGATAGCATTAGCCCATTTTGGCCAGAGTGTTTAACTAGGAGCTCATATTCTGATGATTCCCCACCCCATTCCCCAAGTTTTTTTTTTTTTTTTTTTTTTAAAGAGTTACTGCTTCCCAGGAAAGAGAATCTATCCTGTAAGTAGGACCTACATTCTTTGTTCTTACATACATACATTTACATCTAACCATATTAAAAACACATTATTTGCTTGTGCCCATCTTACCAAGAGATCCATATGGCTCAGGGTCAGCGACTAGTACTCTTCATTATTTATCACTCCCTCACTTTTTGGGTCATCTGCAAACTTTATCAGTAATGTTTTTCTATTCTCTTCCAGATCACTAATAAAAATGTTAAATAGGATAAGACCAAGAACCAATCCCTGACAGACCTCACTAGAAACACATCAATTTGATGATGATTCCCTGTTTACAATTACATTTTGAGACCTATCAGTTAGCCAGCTTTTAATCAATGTAATGCGTACTATGTTAATTTTATATCATTCAGTTTTGTTAATCAAAAGGTTTTGTGGTACCAAGTCAAATGTCTTACAGAAGTCAAAGTGTATTATATCAACTCCATTATCTTTATCAACCAAACCTGTAACCTCATCCAAAAAAAGATATCAAAATGGAAAATAGATCCTGTGAAACTAACTTGGTATCTTTTCTGGATGAGATTACAAGTTAAGTTGATAAAGGTAATAGAGTTGATCCCTTTATCCTTTTAAAATATTGGCATAACATTAGCTTTCTTGTAGTCTTCTGGAATTGCATATTTAGTCTCTTCTGGGAGACAGAAGGGGTTAAGCTGTTATGGCATTGACTTCATCCCTTAATTCTTTCCTATGGTAAATTGAGAATGCACTGAACGCGTTGAGTGTACTTAAACAGAGAAGCTTTGGACATAATATTAATGATATTACATGTGATATAATATTAAAAAACAAACAAAGAGGCACCTGGGGATTCTGAAGGCATCTTCTGGCCTCTCTATCCTGGCAGTACATAGTGATTCTCCAACATTTCCATGTGGAAAAAACATCTAGCAGGGAGAGTTTACTTTGAGTGACCCTATTGCCTTTCAAACAATGAGATGTCAGGGCCTTTGTGAGGCTGAAGAGATGTTTAACTTGTCTCTTAAGCACAGTTCATTGCTCAAACAGCTGAAGGGGAAAAAAAATAAAAAAGAACACAGAGAAACAATTGGAAAGAAAAACTGGACATTTGAATGGAACAACTTCTGGTATCTTTCCTCTGCTGCTAACATCCTAACAAAGGCTATAGGAGGTTTTTCCTTTGTTATTTTTCAGACAGTGAAGAAGAGAGCTCTTCATATATTTGGTCTTAGAGTGAGTCCAGTACAAAAGGTCACCTCGTGCACCTAACAAGCTGGTTAGTTTTATGCACCATTCCCAGAGCCAAACTCTCACTATGAGCCTTCAAAGGGCCTTGTGTAATATCTGGGGTTTGTGCAAGCACAGAGTGAATTTGCCTCAAGAGCCGGGCCTGCACTACACAGTAAAAGTAAGATGAAATAAACTGAAATAGATCAGGAGGCCCTAATTTTGCCCAACCACAAGGCACAATGGAAACATGCTGGGAGCCCAAAGCCCACACAAATCCATGTTTATATGGAGGTAACTGTGGCCAAGCTCACCTTCAATGCAGAGCCATGGCCCTTAGAGATACAGGTCCCACCAGCACATAATGCTCCACCTTGCTTCAAGTTGTTTGGCTGCACCGATAGAGAATCTTTCAGATGGCCAGTGTGGAGCCCTCTTCTTTGGCTGGAATTTGGTGTCTTTAGTGCAGGGAGTTAGCAGAGGAAGGCAAGGAAATAAGTGACTGAGATTCTTAGATATGTCTCTCTGTCATGGATGTCATGTCATGGATTCTGCCAGGGAAGCAAGAAACAAATAAATGTCTTGAACAAGAAGTGTTTATGTGTAGCCCATATCACTGTAGTAGAGTATGTGAATGCTTCGCAGTCATTAGTGGATTTTAGCCTCACAGAACCCCACACGAAGGGGAGGATTTTTATTGCCAGGTCACAGACGGGGATCTGAGACAAAGGTCACACAGGAAGTCTATGACTAAGTCAAGAACTGAACCCATGTCTACTGAGTCCCAGCCCTGTGCCTTAAACACAAACTCGTCCATCCCAATATGACTGATCCTGCAAGTCTCACCTGTGCCTGAAATTCCCTTTTCATTTATAAATCAAACATTTTGGACTCAGATTTGACAATAACCAAATGGTGAGTTTGTTAAATCTCTGTTCAACGTGGGCTAACATTTCATGTGAGGAATTACATAAGTCAGGTGGTTGCAATCATCTTCTGCACAGATAAGTTAAGCTATTTGGTGCATTTTATTCTGATTTAAATTTTTATTAGAAATATAAATACCTGCGTCGGTCACCAAACCAAATAAAATAAACGTATTGAGTGGGGTCTATTATAGACAAATAAGGAAACAAATAATCCACAGGTCTGGTTTTATTTATACGTTTGAGGGTTTTTTACTTTGGGTTCATATTAATTGGGTTTGTGGTTTCCACATCTGGGCTGCTGATGCCCAGCTTAGAGAGCATGCCAAGTCAGACCTGGGCATCCTCCAAGTGCAAAATGGAAAACACACGTTTCAGCTCTAGCTACCTCAGTGCTAGCAGAGCTCTCACAGGCGATCACGCTGCAGTGCAGTACAACTCGGAGGGGGTTTCCAGGTGCCTGTTTGAAGGCTATTTGCTTCTTCCTCCCCACTCTGCCTGCTTCCTGCCATGCTTCCTTCATGACCAACAGGACAGGAGGCGCTATTTCTAGAAATAACTTCTCTGCACAACCTCTCTTTTCCTCCATTGGAGCAAAGGAATTGCAACACTGCGTCAAACCAGTGGTCCATACTCCAGTATCCTGTTTCCAGCAACGACTCGTACCATATGATACAGAAGATGCAGAAGGTGGCTGTGGGATAGATATATTGCTTTTCCAAACCACTTGTTTAGTTTTTAATATTTACTGTGACTCTTCAATATTCATATTCTCCATAAACGTCCAATAATCACACCACTTATCTGGACAAAATGGATCAAGCTGTTATATACAGTTGGTCTCTGTGACCTTTTGAACCCATATCATCATATTAACCAGACCAGGAGTGTACTATGACAGACCTAACTTGGAAATATGAACTTGGCTAATGAAACTCCTTGAGTATCCCGATGGATTTCAGGGAGCCTTGTGGTGTATTTGAATACACACGAACACGAGGAAGATGGTTAGTGCAGCTGGGAACCATCATGGAGCTCGTCTACATTAGTGATTTTTACACTAGTGTGGCTACAGCCCAGGGTGAATTGCCCTAATACACAAGCCCTGCTATACACTGGTGTAACGTGTCTACCTTGGCTTTTGCACTGGTGTAGCTACATTGGTGCAAAAATCCCTAACACAGACAAGCATGTAATGTAGGCAGGGTGTGGCTTCCTGTTCCTTCTACAACTCTGGCTATGTATTCCAATCCAGAGCCACAACACCCTGGCCTTAGGCAGCTCTTGAGCAAAGACTGCCAATATGTGAAATTGTTCATCTCTACATACAGGGGATGGTGATGAGGAAAGGAAGCAGAATTCTTGGTGTGAACAAGTGCCCACTAGTAACCAGGCTCAGATAATCAAATTCATTCCCACCTGTGTGCTAACTTGATCAGCACAGTGGAAACTAACCCACTATGCCAGCTACAACAGTAAAATCCTTCACAGCAATTTGATTTTGAGACACGATGATGCATGGTAGTGCCATAAAACATGTTTTTTCAAGTTATTGTAACATAATTGCGTTGCATTATTCATTCATCAACACAGTGATTCATTTTCAAAAATCTCAGCATGGAAGAAGGAAAAAACGTGGCAAGATTTTAAAAAAAATTTCACACATCCTCAGTGCTCCAGCTGTGTCAAAGGAAATAATTTCAGTGCCATCCATCATCCTCCTTTTCAAGAGACTACTTTGGCCAAGCATAACCGTTGCTGCTGTATTGGCTTCTAGGCAGAGACAATCATCAGGATGAAATTGAGATGGCAAAAGAACCCTGGATGATAGCACAGGAACAGATCTTTCATCGGCAGCAAAGGCAGTAGTTTGTTGCAGGCAGAGCTAGATCGGGAGACGAGGAGATGAGATTAAAAATTAGTTTTGGTAAGGGAAGAGGAAAGCCGTTCAAAACACGGTTCCTGTTGCAGAAGATCGTGCTGCAGACTTAGGAGGCCCTGGTTCAAAGTCTTGGGTGCTGACTTGGTAGATGCAATAAATATCAGGAGATGAAAACATGAGTGAATTTCTCCCATTGCTGTGTTTTGGCTGGCTAAGGGAGTGGGAATTAGCCATGGAAAAAGGCCAATCTCCCACTGTTGCCAGCAAATGAATAGAGCTTTGTAGCGATAATGAGCGAATCCAACACATCTTGTGTTTTTGTTCAGGGGTCATAGCTTTTTCTTCAGGAAATTAATGAGGGCTGGTCTACACTTACCCGGTGATTCGGCGGCAGTCGATGGGAGTTACACAAGCTACGCAGAGTAGCTGTGTGTGCTCTGTTGACTGCACTACACTGACAGGAACCGCATTCCCGTTGACGCAGCGCTACACCACTTGAGGGGGTGGTTTTACTGCATCGACTTCTGGATCGATTGAGCAGGTCTTCACTGACCGCTCAGTTGATCCAGATAGGTCGATCTGACGGTGGTGACTTTGCTGCTGTCAGCATAGATGTACCCTAAGTGGAATTCCATAGGCAAGAGAAAGCCTCACGTGCAGGTCTTCAGGGTACTACAGTGTATTCCCCTTGTGTTGGAGCCTCTAGAACCACATACTCGCACAGCTCCCAGGTAACTTTAGGAGACTTTGCTTTCACGTATTGGAGAGTCGAATTTGACCCTTGGATAGCAGCCTCATTTACCCACCGCTAAATGTAGACCAGCCCTTAGCAGAATCATCTCCTGATGATGAGTGTTGGGAAAGGGGAAGCAACAGGAACACATACATTAGAAAGGCTAGCTGGGCAGCACACCTTATGTTCCTAGACACTATCTGCTCCAAGCCTGGTGAAACAACAATTGTTCCCTAAACCTGTTCCAGCAGGGTTCCAATTTGTAGTGCGGGCTGGCCTTTAAAAACAGTTTGTAACCAGGGCAATGTCTTAATAATGTCCTTTAGGAACCAGTTCTGCTGTCAGTGACACTGATAGAGACAATGAGTAAATCCACTTAAATTGCTGTCAAATGGGTTTAATTATAATCCAAATCAGGCCCATCTTAGAAAAGGCCAATCGGTGTTTGTACAGTCTGCACCATCACAGAGATGAATTATGCAACAGTTCTCACTGAATTGTATTAACTGTGGATTTTGCTGGAGTAAAATAAAAGTAACACTGTATTCCCCCTAATCTCTCTCTTACAGTTATCAGAGTAACTACTGTTACTGCATTGGCAGGTGGCAGCTGATAATGAAATGCTACAGAAAGTGTAGGGTAGTGAGACTAATGCTTCACAAGGACACGATTTCAGGTGAGACGACATGGTTTGCTTCCAAAACTATCTTGAAGGGCTACCGAAAAATGCAGGGCCAGATCCTGTAGCTCCAATGGATTGACACCATCTGAAGATCTGGGCCTACAGAACTAATACAAATTAGCTCTAAGGTTAAACACATTCTTTAAAAAAAAAAAAAAAAGCTAACATTTTTGCACTGTAAGTAAAAGAATTGAAATAAGCCCCTGTAAAGTTTCCTGGCACTAATGCAGACACCAAACACATTCCAACCATCTGTAGTATTAATAAATCCCAAACTGCCTTCCATGTTCAGCTTGGCCGTGATGCAGTGTAGAGCAATAAAGCAGTGGCCATAGTGTCATGCTCACGTGGAACGATCAGAGTCTTCTAAGAGAAATGGCCGCAGTTATTAGTACCCCTGACAGCCTTTTTCTACCAGGTCTGTAGCCAGAGATGTAACAGTAAAGCAACTGCAAACTCAAAACATCCACTCAAATCCAGTCTCACAGGAAGGAGAAGCCAAATATCCTGCTCTCCCTAATGCATCCTCCATGGAAGGATGTCAGATTCCCAAGCAAAATACAACCATGGCACAGTTGTAAGTCGATTCATGATTTGTGGCTGCAGGAGACCAAACCCAGCACAGGACACACGGCCGGGGCTGGGAGCTGACTCCAGGGTTGGCATCAGCTCCCAGGAGGGCACTTGCATGTTGCCAGTGGTGCTGGAATTAAGGGTAATGCTGCACCCCCATGAAATGGTAACAACCATCTGCACCTCCACCATAGAATTTGTTCCAGCACCTCTGCATGTTGCCCACCAACCTCTTTCCCCTGTTGCCCTTGATGCTTATTCTTCCAGTGTCCTCTTATCTGCCTCTCCCCTCTTTGATTGTATTACATTTGACACAGGGTGGTTAAGGACTTTAAGTAAGTCTATTTGTTCTTGGAATAATTTATTTCTGGAGTAAAATCTAATAATGTCAGCTTCAAAGAGGCTAAAAGGGACAATTCCTTGTTGATCCAAACAACTCATCATCCTACAAACACAATAAAAAGGGAGGGCGTGTTATCAGCAGGGAGATGGCCATTAGTACTTTCACAGGCATACTAATGGAAGGCACTCCCTTATCAAACAAGGAGACTTGGCATGCACGCCAGGCATGTGGGAGGAGGCAGACAGTGTTTTTGCTGACAAGGCCACACAATGTGGGAAGTGGCCATTTGAAAGAGGAGTGGGGAGAATGACAGACGATTTGTGTCTGGGTGTTTCTTTGGAGGACACTGCGTTCCTGCCATGGGAACAGGGTGGACAAGGAAGGCAGTGACCAGACGTGAAGAGTGACAAAGCAAGTCAGCCACAGACAGCCCATGGGAGGTCAGAGGAAATGCACCATTAGTCAAAGTTGGAGGAAAAATAAAACATGATGACAAGGGGGCTATTCATGTGTTTCCCCCTTCACAGAATGACCAGGCCCTTTACAGCTCAAAAGACTCAAATATCAGCTTCTTTTCTCTTCAGCCAGGCTAATGTTGTAACAGCACAGACTGAGAAACTCCCTTGTCATTTATATTAACTCTTATCGCATTGTTCTCAGCCACACTACACTGACTGTCAGAGCTAGGAGAGAGTGGAGATCAGTAATGCAAACTTGCGCAATCTCTTTGCTATCTGGAGTTAAAGCCAATGGCTTGGGAGGATCATTCACCTGCTTTTGTAAGCTAGAAGATTTACAGTGCTTCCAAATCTACAAAGCAAGGTGACAAACAAGCAGAGGAGACACATTTATGCCTAACACATATGCAGTCCCACTGAAGTCCAGGGGCGCTGCATGCTTGTATCGGAGAATTTGCTACTACTTATCATGAGAATTAGGGAGCTACGAAGTCACAGTAACCCAGGGGACAGGTGAAGAGAAGGACTTGTGCTTCAGTGGAACAGAGCAAAATGGGTTTGGCTGATGTTTTGCTCTGCCACAGGTCAACATCATTACAATCTCAAGGAACTTTTATTAGAACTGATTAATAAGACAGGTATTGGCTTTAAGGGATCCAGCCATGCCATGCCAAAGGCTAGGTGTCAGTGCTTGCTCTGGTCCCTTCCACTTCAGGCAGGCCAGAGGCTGAGCGTACTGCATGGGGAGTCCATGCAGCACAAAACAGGGAGGAAATGCCAGGCATGGTTTTCAAAGCTGTCCATTCTGGACTTGTGGCATTGCTGAGTTGTGAAGGGAGTCCAATTCAGGGCTTAGTTGGAAGGATGCAGCCACTTCAGGAACTTAAGAGGAAGGAGCAATATGGAAATCTCTTAGAGCTTGAGGAGGGTTAAAGAGGATGCTCCCCTTTCCCCGCCAGAGAAGGCACCCACTCAACAGGAACAAATCTAACTGAAGTCAGACTGACTACATCTAACTATAGCACTGGCCAGGGATTGGAGAACTAGTGTAGAAGAAAAGAAAGATACAGAACAATAAAAGATTGTTCCTCTAAAGGCTGGAGTTATACCAGGAGGTGATTCAAACGAACAGCTGAAGAACAAGCAAAACTCTAAATAGAGTTGGACCGAAACTACTGAGCTAACACTTCCAATCAACCCGGCCACACTTACAACATGGACAAGAATCAAAGAAATCACAGTCCAAAGCCTCAAGAAAATCTTGCCAATTTTCATCCGTAGTGTGACACAAACTATATGAGGAGATTGCTGAGGCAAAAATCAAAAAGGCCTTTTCAAGATCTCATTAGATCCAAGCCACGGGCAAAATAAGTACTTAAAGAAATAAAGAGATGGGCTTTGGCAATCTAAATAGCCATTTCTCATGTCTCCAAAGTGTCTTGTGCTCTTTAAATTGCTTCCTGTTATATGCTTTATAATTGCTGCTTAATACATTACTGCAACCATTCATATGGTCTAGCCAAACCGAACAGCAGTATAAAAAGACTAAGAATGGTTAGAATTCCAAACCGCTGCATTTAAGAACAATGTCTTCTGGATTATTTAGAAGTCTCCTGCCAACAGAACATTAGTTAGTTACATTTCTCTAAGGAAAAAGCCTGGGTTTCCTGATGTTTTCAGCTGTGTTTGCACAACTTGCCTTTGTGTGAAGGTGAAAAATAATGTATTTCCTCTTCAGCCTTTGTAAGAAAGGGACAACACAGCATGATCAAGGGTGATAAATGCTGAGTCGCAGTTGTTTAGCCCCTATTGAATAAAATTATTTAAATAAATATTCCAGATTCCTGTGGGTTGTGAGTTTCTTTAAAACTCCACACTCACATAAGACTATTCAACCTCCTGAATAAACCTGAAAACAGCAACAGGAACCAGTTATATAAGCTTGAACAGATGCTTGCCTCATTTCATTTAAGTCTGTTTACACTTTAAGAAGGAACCAAACTAAAGTAACTTACTTTCAATAAACAACCTGTGGTCATTAACAGCACGTTAGAATGAGGTAGTCAATATGTTTGGACTTTGTCTCTTATAGGTGACTTGCAAAGGGGACAAATGTTTGTGTCCTTGGTTTTCTATGTTTTAGATACATTTTTAGAAGGTCTGAAAGGCTCCCACCCACCAGTGCTTATTTTTCTTACATTAGAAGCAGCAGGTCTTTATTTTCATGGTTTTGCTAGAGAACTAATGGGGTATTAACACAACATGAGTTAAAGACATGAGCAGTTGTGTGGGGAAGAGATCTGTAGATTCTGTAGTCTTATCGTTTAAAATTTTGGGGTTTGTTTCAGATTTCGTTAACAACTATTTAACTCAAACTTCTAACAAAGACTTGGGAGAAAAGTGCTGCCCTGCCAAGTCAACTCAGGACTGAGCAAGTTCCCACACTCCAGTTTGCTGTTCCTCCACCCCAAGCAAGGAAAACCAGATTGGATTCTTCCATTGTTTCCAAGATAGGAAAACAAACAAAAAATGAAACAAATTCTCACTGGCCTTCATACATTATAAAGAAAAAAGAGGGGCACAGACATGTTTCAATCCCTTTTATGGAGGGTTTTGTTGTTAGTGGCTAGAAAGAATATCCAATAGTTACCTTGAATTTGAATATTAATGTATTGGGAGATCTGGACGTCTCCCACAAAGGATTGCAAAGAGACCTCATAACAAAGTTTCCTTTGGAGATGCTGGTTGTGACAGGCCACAGGCTTCCAATACTTCTAGATAATTAATACAGAGAACCTTGTTCTAACAAGACTGGTCTCCATTTCCACTCTTGCCCCAGGCAATATCCAGTTTTCTCATCATACTATAACTTTGACTGATGCAATCAGGTTCTGGAAACCTGCCGCCTTAGTTTATATCCCAGCCTTCCAGGGATGATGTTAAGTTTTCCACTGAGGAATAGCAATTGTTGAATGTGCTAGATCTGGCCTATAGGAAGAAAAATATGATGGTACCTATAGAACTTCAGTGCTGAGCTTAGAAATGCATGTCAGGGAACAGTGCTGGATTTGAAGGGGGGTAGATTAGATAACCTAAAAAGGTCTTCCCATGATTCCAAAATAGGATTATAGGATAAACCTGAAAAGGTGTATTCTTAAAAGGGTCTTTAATAAGTACTCTGATCCTGGATTATTATTGCAAATGTATAAATTTAAAGATATACTATCCTCATCAGGAGCAATAATCTGTCATAGTGGTTGCACTAAGCACCCACAAAAGTAAGTAAAGGAGCAGTATATCTAGGGAGATTTCTTAGCATTCCTTAAATGCCATTAAATCATTACAGAAATCTAGGGTAGAAAGGAAGGACTCAAACTATTTAACTGTTTATAGATTGTTTGTCCAACTCATACAGTAACAATGGTATATTAATGCCATTTGATTGAGGATCTCATGTCACTTTACATACAGTAAGTTTGGATGAGGTAGATATTATTACACCCATTTTACAGACAAGTAGACTGAGGCACAGATAATGGACCTGTAAGTAAGATGCCAACGTCTTGATGTACAAACCTGGAGTCTTAACTCTCAGTCCTGTACTCTAGCCACTACACAAAACTGCCTCACATGACTGCCTGGTTCCATTTGGAGAAGGGCCCAATTAACCAGCTAGGCCACTTAATACCCCTCAGGCATGGTCTAAGTTAACTCCTGAGTGAGGATGGAGCCTTGCTGAGAAGGCACAGGTAGGGCTAGAATAAAGTCAGGAAGCTTTTACTAACTTATCGTCCTAACACTAGAAAGGGGAGAAGGGGAGGATGTCACGAAGAAGCCTGTATTCTCCACCAAACTGTCCCAAGGTTCATGCATTGCTGGGGCACCAGCAATGGCTGCTCTGGAGATTAGCACCTTCCCACTCCAACACCCCCTTCTGTCACTTGTTCGTGTACCTCACAGCTTCACTGTCTCTGCCACTCTAGCTGCTCCCTCTTCGTGGCTTGGCCCTCCCGCTAGGTCAGTGTGTTTTCACCATTCGGGGGTATCAAAATTGCACAGGACAAACCATCCCAGGTAGTCCCCAAACCCACTGCCCTGACTGCACCACTTCCTCAGCAGCCAGCAGGGAAACCCTTTACTCCATGTTCCAGCTGAAGAACTTTTTGATCAGCAACCAAGGTCTGCAACATCCTACATTGCTGCTCTTTCCCTAAACCTTTTCCTACGTCACCTCTCTCAGGCTTTCACTTCTCCGCCCTTCAGGGCAAGCCCTGCCCTCCTTGCAGGATTTGGGTCCCCAGAGTTTCTACTCACCCACAGGGTTTCTTCCTTTTCCTCTCTAAAGCCCTGAGTATCACTGCAGCCTTCCTGACTACAACCCTTCCCTTCTACAGCCAGTGTCCTGGTTTTATACTAGCCCCACCTGTTCCATCCCAGATGGGCTCCATCATCAATCAGGGGTTACTTAAACCACCCAATTCCTCCCAGGTGAGGCCCTACCCAGTTAATTGGCTCCTTCCTCAGCCTCATTAACCCTCTCCAGCCTGGTGTGGGGTGAATACCCTCATCACAATGACACAGTCCCTTCCTCAAAGATCTTAGAATGTAAATAAACAAGAAAAAAGATGGGGAAAGTATTATCCCCATTTTACAGGTGGAAATTCTGAGCAAGAAAATGATTTGCCCAACATCACACAGGTAAGTTTGTGGCACAGCCAGGAATTGAATCCTGATTTCATGCCTCCCAGTCCAGTACCTTAACTGCACCACAGTCCTTCAGCTTTATGGCTTAGGAAATTTGGTAAGACCTCAAACTGACTAGCTTTGTGTAAAGATATTTCCTTAAATGGGAAATGTTAGCATGCATATTATAGATTCATAGAGTCTAAGGCCAGAAGGGACCAATTTGATCATCCTCCTGTATAATACAGGCCAGAGAACTTCCCCACAATAATTCCTAGATTTACCCAGAGGTACCCCTTCATGTTGCACAAACAGCTAGGAAATCACATTATTTTACTTGACAGTGAAGGACACTGTGCTCATCTTTAGCATCAATTTACTATCCTAACTGTGGTCTCCTCCCTAGATTGGAGAGTTCACTATCCTTCACACTGGCATGTCTTAAGGGTTTCATTATACCCATTAAAGGCTAGAGCATTTTCCTTTGTTCCCCCAACAAGTAGGGTCCCATCCTTGTCTACAGAGCACCAGTAAGATGAATGATGTTTTTCTTAAGGTGTACACAAGATTAAATACTGTTAAATCAGATGCATAATACCACAACACTGCCAGGGCCTTTGTAACATGTATGTTTCTCATGGCAAGATGATTGACAAGAGCTACAATAAGGTGCTGAAAGGAATGTTTCACCTGACCCATCAAACTTCAATGTAAAGGATTAGAACTAAGAAGAGCTGACAATATTGACTGAGTGCCACAAGGGAAATATAATTAGATAGTTGACATTTAATGGACAGAACTGCTCAAAAATTTTAACCAATTAAAGTAATTATACCAAAAGTGTATGTGCTGCCTTGCAAAAACAACCCAAACCCTGTTTTTTAATCCCCCCGCTATAACTTCAGTTTGGTGCCAGAACCACTGCATGTGTGTATGTTGTGCCTTTTTGCTAGAGCACCATTAAGAAATTCTTGTATGAAAAGCTATAAACAAAAGTTCTCTTAATACAGAGAACATTGAGGCTGCATGTCTATGACTCCATATTCAAGGCTTTTAACTTTGTTTAGCTACTATTTTTAGTTTCCCTACCAATCAGCATCCCACCAACAGAAACATTAGAATAAAAAGGCCTCACTTTTAACTGATGACCACTAGGATGAGGTTTTCAGTAAGCACAGCAAATTAAATGCATGTAAATTAAGTTAAGCAAAGACATTGCAACATATTCTTTTAAAAAAATCATTTATTTGTCCATAATGTAACAATAAATATCAGGATCATATATCTATTTAATAGGGATCCAGCAATTCTCAGACTTGTCTACTCCACTGCGTGGTTTGACACACAAGCCATCATTAGCTGGCATCCTGAGAGGGAGCCTGACTGTGTGTATTCATTTAAACAAACATTTTCACTTACACACAGAGTAAATCATTTGCAGCATCTATCAGACTTTTCACTTTTCATTAG
This sequence comes from Mesoclemmys tuberculata, assembly GCA_007922155.1. Lineage (NCBI taxonomy): Eukaryota > Metazoa > Chordata > Testudines > Chelidae > Mesoclemmys > Mesoclemmys tuberculata. Next base: position 2,093,392 of record ML675640.1, read on the forward strand.
CCAGGCTGATTTTATTACAAAGGGCCACCCCTGGAGAGCACACAAGGAATCTACCAGGAAAATAATATGAATCTGAGTAGTTTTCAGTTACTCTGCCTTGCTCTTGGTTCTGACACATCAGTGCTTTGTCGCTATGAACGTACATTGAGATTTACTTCAGTGGACAACACCTTGTAGCCAATGAGGACCAGAGCCAGGATGCAATTTAAGATGCAAGATCAATTTTCATGGAGTCTATAAAGACCTATATTGTGATTCTACACCAGCAAAAATAAATTCTTGAAAACAAAAAAGGCTCCACTAAAAGGCTACTTTAGGTAGTGATGATGTGGATTAATTTCACACCCCACATAACATCCTGGACAGTTTCTCACCATATCTCTTTACTGGTTGCAGTACAGCAAGTTGTTTTTTCTATTGTCAGTCTCATGATAGATGTGATATTAACTCATCTCACCTAACAGGCCTCTCTCGGCACATAATGCAACCTATGAGGTCCACAAGTAGGACAGAGTAGAACATCATCATGGCACATGACCGAACCAGTGGTTGCCTAAATAATGCAGGCAAAAGGGAATGAGCAATGCCATGGTGAAACAGCTCATGAGAAAATCCTACACATATACCTTATAACCAATATTATAGGCTGCTAGCTTCTCCTAGTGAGCTTTCTACAGACTGAAACACACTTGGTGAAGCAGATGTTATATCCCATCAGCAGAGAAAAACCAAATAGGTTTTGGTCTGAAATACTCAACATGTAAATCAACTAAAATATTTTGAAAGAATTCCAAGTATACTGTAATTTTTTTTTAAATTCCTCAAAAATGGACAGAGGTGTACTGGCTCCAATATTATATTTCCACATGAAGTCCTCTCTTACCAAAGGAGATAGGGAGTTTTTAACTGTACGTATGTTATGTGTGTGTAAACATGACACTTCCAAAGCATTTTTATTGAAGGTGCAGCAACAAAAAGGCAGTAGACCAAATACATTTCCATTCCCAAAATGTTTCCTTTACCTGCAAGTTCATAGACTTGTAAGTAATGAATCAAATAAATCAACAGATGTGATGAAAAATGTGGAACAGTACATTCATTAGGCAACACTGTTTGATTGAACCACCCCTCTTTTTTCTGGCCTAGGCAAATACAAATCCTGCTTTGAACATGCTACTCTAAAATTTGTAATGTTAGGAACCACAAATCTGAGAAGCAACTTACTCATAATTTGTGTCTATGATGTTCTTTTTAGGAAAAGCAGCAATAGTGTTGAATTGTACCTCGAAGCTCTAGAATTGTGAAACCAACTTAGAAATACTGTAACCCATAATATACAGCTTTTGCTTTTATGTTTCTTGAACAGCAGCAGGGAACCTATTTGCTCTTTCTGCACTGCTGGGATATATTATCTGTGTCACATAGACTATCAAGATTTAATACTTTTCTAACACATTTAAGATCAACAGTGTCAAACTTTGGAAATGATGCAGTTAGAACCAGTATAGGGTGGTGGGGTTTTGTTGTTTTTTTCAAAAAGTCAGATCTCTGAAAGGAATGTATTTTAATACCACCTTATTGACGTCTTGATAAGTACTATTATATTTGTTTTGATAAGTCTGCTGAAGCATCAGTTTTACAGTAGCTTCTGTGGCATGTGCTGTACAATTCTGGTGGCAAGATATATTTTAAACTTAATTTAAATCTATAGTTGTGATGTCTATAGTATAACCCCAGTGAAACAGTAAAGTAAGCTAAGGTCTTAAAATGGACAATCTAAGAAAAAAGTTCAAAAGATATACATAGCAAACTGTTCTTAAGAAGTTTGCAATCAGTAGAGCTAGGATGGCTAGGAAACTGACAAAACTCATTTGCAAAAAATACTGCTGTTTCAAAAATGGCATGAAAGACTGATTTTCATTGTCTTTCTAAAGAACCACAACTAATCCCTCCCCTTCCCACATGCACTGTTTTAAAGGGTCCTGAGTAAATATGTGATTGCACTTATCAAAATAAAGTATTAACAATAAATTGCAACTTGAAATTCTGAGGTTTTGGGGTTTTGTTTTGCATTGGTCAGGCTACCTATTTAATAGCAGTTGGCAAAAGCAGCTCTGCTATTGAATTTCTATCTTCTTTTTATATTGCCATATGCTAGTCTGCATCTCCCCCTTCTGGCCAATCTGAATTAGAAGCAGCTCACACTAGGTGAACACTTTCTTCCTACAGGAAGTTTGGGCAATCCACTGAAAAAACTGTTTGCAGACAGGTATCTTCAAGGTGAGCGCTGAACAGGCACATCTCCTTTCTGGTTTTATTTTTAATATAATGCAGTTCAGATCCCAACTCCCACAAGTTAATTGTGAGAGTTATAGGAATTTTAGTTTATTAATGAAAATCTATTTAAAAAAAAAGCCACAGATCATATAAACAAGACTCCAATTAATGTCATATATTTGAGCTATGTGAACAGCACACACACAACTTTCTATGTGTGTGTGTTCAAGTGCAATTTTCAGTGTTGCTTCCAGTTTGGCACCGGAGCAGTAGTGTGTGTGACCTGCCGGTTCAGTCTGAGCTAAAATTAATTGACAATTTGAAAAATGTGCAGGACCACAAGTTCTTTCTGTAAGTATTTAAATGGCACAGAGACCTCATTGCTAAAGGAATTCTATGAACTTCTACAATGACACACTCTGCCTGTGCCGACAATGAACTCACCCAACAGCATGACAGCTCTAATTGTCACTTTATAGTCTCTGCTATTACCAATTCTGGTACATGGTACATTTCCCTGAAACACTGATGGCTGCTTACTTACTATGGCATGTTTTGGGATGTGTCCTCTGTCAATGAGCGTTGACTTTGAACTCTTGTGATTGCCACCAGTAGTGAGCCATCTTGCCAGAGCTGAGAAGGAATTATTGCCTGTGTTTCCTACTCACTATAAAGATCTGAATGATTTGGGACCCTGGTTCAGTTCAATGAGATTTGAACATTGTTTCTCATGGATGAATTCTTGGGAGAGGGAGGTGGGGGGGGGGTCAGTAGCAAGGTGTTCTATTGGAAAAATTCTGGCTATGGAAGTCATACATACACTGTCAGAGAGCTGGCATACTTGAGAGCACACTGCAAAATACCTCTGTTTGATAACGCATTTATCTGAGGGTTATGCATCCAAGTGGATTAATTTGCTATAGGGTGGGAATGGTTAGTGGTGTGATAGTCACCATTCCTGTAACAAAGTGACATCTGTTTTAAGTTTCATATGGCTGTAGATGCCAAGTGATGGGCAACAGACTCATTTTGATGTACAGAAAATGACAATTTTCTTTAGCTCCCGGCAAGACAAAGGATAGTACAGGCACTTCAGAAGTGATACTTTTTAACATAAATCCTATACCCTGAAGGGTAAGAACGGAATTGATTTTAAAGATGTGTGGGCAGTTCTTTAAGTAGATACTGTATGGCTAGGATTGTAAAATTTACTTTGTGTTGTCTACTGAAGCAGTGATATCTGGGAAACCTTGAGCTGCAGAACTATGATTACCAAAGCTGTGTCAGTTGAGAAAGCCTTTTTCCTTCTAAATTCTACTTTGTGCTTTTAACATCTGTCCAGGGATTGTACTTAACCTCAGCAACCTGTGACCTTTGCATCCAAACCAGAGCGCTTTGTGATACGTAATTTAGTTACTTCCTCAGCGCAGGTAGGGTGAATGCCAACTGTCTTCATCAGCTGTGCATATGTAGCACCACATCTACCAAAAGAAAATGAAGAGAACAAAGTCATACTCTGTCCACGTAACACATCTGTAGTGGCACAAAGCATCAGACTGGGTTTGCCTTATTCTCCTTTGCTAGAAAAATAGCCAGTGAAGAAGTTGTATTTAAAGCTATTGTCCAAAAAAGCAAATCAGAGACAATTACCAACACAAAACATAATCTATCAAGGTCCGAACATTGTAAGCATTCAAGGATTTACCTTCACAACACTGTGAGATAGGGAAGGTTTATTATTCTCATTTTTATAGATGAGGAGTTGAGGTGCAGAGAGATTAACTCATTTGCCAAAGGTCACATAGTGAGTGTGGTAAAGCAAGGAACTAAACTCAGATCTCATGAGTCAAAGTCCAGTTTTTTAACCACAAGACTACTTTTTCAGGTTGGACATCAGGTTTTGCTACTGGGGTAGACATGTAGTTTGGATTGCAGGCAAAAACCAACTGGAAGAGAGATGAATACTAGAATGCCCTCTCATTATATTAGAGAGTATGTGGTGCTTACACTTGCAGTTTCCTGTAGTGCAAACAAGAGAAAACTTCTCCAAAAGTTACAGAGAGTATATCCACATTTGCACATGCCAATCCTACTTGCTTAATTCCTTCAGTCTTTTGACCACAAGAGGCTTAGACCTAGATGACTTTTAAAAGATGTCTACATTGCAGCCTCGAGTGTGCCTCACAGCGTGGATACCAGACTGGTGGTAGCTCTTTGCGAGCTATCACACTAACACTAACGTAGTAGTGTGGCTGCTGCAGAACAAGCAGCGGCTCAGGCTTCCCACCCAAGTTCAGACCAAGGGGGTTGGGTGGGCTTGAACTTGGATGGCTAGCCCGAGCTGCCATCTCCACACTGCTATTTTTAGCATGATAGCTTGAGTAAGCTAGCACAAGTCTGTCTTCCCATGCTGAGAGGTTCATTTGTAGTTGCAGTGTAGTCATCCCTAAAATGTGCCACTATTCCTGAATTTCAGGTCATTTTCTGAAAATGCTGCAACATTAGCAAAGGTCTACATTTAAGAAGCATTTCAGGCTGTTGATGGAAAAGTGTTTTTCCCATTAGATGCATGAGAAAAGAGGAAGAAATCTTTATTAGTATCTCAAATGCATTCTCTCAAGAATCCCTGCAGGAGAAAAATCAGCACAGATCACAGATGTTACCAGAACACAGATTTTTTTTGGGGGGGTTGGGTGGATGACGGACCAACATCTTTTTAAATGGGGACTAAATAAGACAAAGGGAAATGGCAGTTCATACTTACTACATCTTTATTCTACATTATAAACCCAAGACTTGTGAAATACAACAAAACACCAGCACCTGTTGCTTTGGCTGAAGGCAAGACAGAAAAGTGCTCCAGGTTCATGCATTTCCTTTGCATTGGTTATTTTGGATAAAACTTCAAAACAGTGACATCGTAAAAAAATGCAATACTAGAATTTGTGCCACTGGCAACTAATGAACTACAAATATGTTGGTATACTGCAGTCAACGATTTCCAAGATATTCCTCACATGATACTTGTGGTCCTTCTAGTTTAATCCTTTCTACTTTTCATTTATGCTAGTCACTCAGAAGTAAAAGCCAACAACTTCATAATACTATGGTAATGACATTAAGACAACTAGTTGACATCGTCAAGAAAAAGTTTCTCAGGGAATAGAATTTGCCTTCTTTATAAAATAGAACAGAGTTAAGAACTATAAATTTAGACATTGTAACATTATTTCTGAAGATGCAAGTCAGTGATAAAGGGAGGAATGAAAAAAACCATTAAGGCACACCTGTGACCTAGCAGTGATGTTCTGCAGTCTGAGGCCTGGTCTACCCTTACCTTCTGGATTCGGCGGCAGTCGACGGGAGATACACAAGTGACATAAAAAACTCGCGTATCTCTCGTCGACTTTGCTGTGTCTGTTCCGCGCGCTGTCTACGCTGTGCTGCGCCGACAGGAACAGTGTTCCCCTCTACGCAGCACTACGCCACTTACGGAGATGCTTTTCTTTCGGCGATTTCTGAATTGACTGAGAAGGTCTACACAGACCGCTCAGTTTATCCAGAGACATTGTTCTGATGGTGGCAAATTTGCCACCATCAGTATAGACGTCGCCTGAGAGAGGACACTAGGATGTTCCTCAGCCTAGGAATGAAAGGAAGGCCATGGACTCGATCCAAGGGAAGAAAGTGCCTCAATATCAATGAAAACACAAGCTCTCATATTGCATTAGACCAATGGTTCACTTAATCTAGTATCCAGTCTGTCTCAGCGGCTGGTACAAAACATTTCAGAAGGTGTAAAATCTCCAAATAATGGGAAATTATGGAATAACTCCCTCCACATAGGAGAAGTGTCTTCCTCACCTTCTTGTTTAATAGCTAGCTTATGCCCTGAAGCATAAGAGCTCATATAAGGTGACCTTTCCAGACAATTGAAGGAGTTGTCTAGTTTCATTTAAGTCAGATGGTGCTTAGACTTGAATCAGGATGCAGAAGGTGGCACACTGAAAGGGCAGAAAAATGGAGGAATCGTTTGGAGAGCTGACTGGTAGATGGAGGCCCCTCATGGAAAACGCATGAAAGTGAAGTTTTTTTAAAAAAAAAAAAGAAAGAAAAAGTTTGTGTGGATTTATAAAACAATTTCCTCTCGTGTGTGTGGAATAGGGATGTAAAAAACTAAACGGTCAAATGGTTAACCGATAAGTATTAGTCTTACTGTTAAGACTAATACTTATCTGTTAACTGGCAGTTCAGGGGTAAACCGGTGGCATGGGCTCTCTCTCCACGGTGACAGCATCGGGCCATGGCAGAGGTGGCAATGCTGCTGCTCCTGCCCGGGTAGGCCAAGACCCTGGTGCAGGTGCTGGGGAGCACTCTGCTGCAGAACACTGGGGACCACGGATCCAAGATGGCGAGGTCCCCCTGTGGACCCAGGCTGGGGGCATTTCCTGGAAGCTGAAGGTAGGGGATGGGGTGTGCAGGGGACACAAAATTATATTGGTTAAATGGCTAATCGATACAACCTTAATAGTTTAAACAGGTCCTCTTTTAAACAACATTCACATCCCTCGTGTGGAATGCTGGGAAAGACTCTCTGTCATTCTTTGAAGAAACCGATGTTAATAGGCGGATGCTCAAGATGACTTTTTGGTGTAACAATGTCTGGCCAACTGTACAATTTGCCTCAGTTGTTCCTTAGCCAGAGCCATTATTTCTTTAACTAGATCCAGTATATCGTAACAAAGAACTACAGTATTTTTAGTGAAAATGTGTGTAACTACACGAAAGTAACATAAAACATAGATTCTTTATAGTGTTGCCAAGATTTGGCAGATTCTTTTATAATTTTACAATAACTTAAAAAGCAGGCTTTAGAAGCTAGAGGCATTCTTTTGTACTTACTTTATCCCAAGAGCAAATCCTTGAATCACTTCACCTGCATTTGGTCCAATGAAATGAAGGCCAAGGATCTGTTGCTGTCTTTCTTGTAAGCACACCATCTGAATGCAAAACATCACAGAGAGAACATTTCTTAGAAAGTCTAACGATAGGGCAGGAAGCTGGGTAAAATGGAACTAGCCTTCCCCAAGGCCCCAGTTCAGCAACCTACCCCTAGAGGCAAAGCATTTAAACACAAGCTTAAATCCCACTGACTCCACTGCAATTTACACATGGGTTTAAATGGTTTGCTGAACTGAGGCTTTAACCCAGACTCCCAAATTTTAGGGTTTCTCTGTGCCACATCCTGCAGACTTCAGGGAGCCATTATTAAACAATTGTTTAAAGTAAATGACATGCTTTGTGGTTTGTCATTTGGATGACATCCTACAAATGCCCTTGGTGATCCAATACCCATTCTATCCTAACATCATTTTGACCCAGATTGGCCAATTTAGCACTTCTCTGATTGAGCTACAGGCTGATCACATGGGGATTCCTGGCAGCTGATTAGCTGAACTTCCAAAGATGGCCACCGTTGACTACAGGTCAACCTGTGTCATTATAATTCAAAGAACATTTATGGAAGCCTGGCTGGCTAGGAACATTCAACATATATGCAAGATGACATTTATTTATTTAAAAAAAATAAAAAGTCTAGCCCAGGAAGGAGTGTTGAATCTGCTGGTTGGTAATTAGGAGTGTGGAGTCCTGGCTCACTGAATGCTCACCTGTGTTCCAGAACAATGTTGGAAAGTGGATTATACAGGACAGCATCTTCATCACTGTTCTTAGAGTGAAAGTACCATCTCCCTATGTAGCTGAGAATCTTTATCAGGCACTGAATCTCCATGGGTCTAAAAGGCTCTGCTAAGCCTGTCAGCCTGGAGTGCATAAGGTTGCCTCAGGACTGTAGATTCATTCATCACTGCTGTATAACAGCAGTACCCTTGATAAGACATTTCTTAATACTGAAAAGGATTGTAAACAACAAAACACCGCTCACAGAGGTTCAGAGGGGTTCAGGTAGAGAGTCAACTATGAGTTTAATATTTATTCACATGTTTTGTGAGAGGGTTTAATAAGCAAAGTGACTCTTAGCAGATATATCACTGCCATCTTGTCCTCAAATACTGCACTACCATTACCACTATCTAAAGTACTGGTTTAGCAATAGTTCGAGTCTTATGTTGGAAGGGAAATTGCCACGCTGTTTTTGCAGGTTGCGTCTGACAAAATGTATAGGGGGAAATCCCTTCTACTCTCAATGTCTGGCGTATTCTAGCCATAGGGTGTTAGGAGCATAATAATTTCAGATGGACCTATCAGGTCAACACATTTATTCCACTACAAAGGCTGGAGTTCGTTCCCTACATAATATGTATCAGATATTCCATTGATTCTACACTTCATCCCGACCAAACTTCTTTGCTACAGTCAAGCGTGTCTGCAAACCTTCTGACAATCAGAGTAAATGAACTGTCCAAAAATGAGACTTGCTTCAGGTCTGAAGCTCTGGTTTAAAACAGGGAGGTCTTTGTGCCTCTGACTGTATGCCACAACATTAAATGGCTTGTTTTATAAGGACAAATGGGACAACAATTCAAAGATTACATTTAGCTGATGAAGAACTGCCTCCCTTGTCTTAAAAAAAAGAAAGCACAATAATATCCTGATCTAAAAGAATATTCAAAAAATTCCCTGCTCTGTCAGGAGTGTGTCAGCAGTGAGACCTCCTAACTTGTTAACATTTGTCAAGTGATTTGAAGAAGCAGTGTTATGCAACAAATATCAAAATTGTGAGGTTATGACTAGAGAAAAAAGGCTGTTGATTAGGAAAAGAACCCATCAATTTTAAGAAAGTTTTTCTGCAATCTGACAAATGCTACTTTTTCCTAAGGTAAAATATAGACCAGATCTCATTTTAATAAAAGTAAAAAGTTCTGAACACTTACTTTTATGTAACACTGAGTTGCATCTCTTTCAGCCACAGTAAATTCCAAAGGTCTATAATATGCATGGTATACCTGATTGGGGAAAATGCACATTAAGATTCCTTGTTTGAATATATAATTCTATAACTATAAGACATTTGACATGACCATCATGATTACTATTATTTTATAAACCAGTGCTGAATTAACAGAAAAGTAGACCAAGATGGGTTTATAACAGCATTAGTTAGTGGGCTAGGTTTCTTTTTAAAGCTTACAAGATATGCAGTTACTGATAAACTGTACACATGGAAAGCATGACAAAGAGCTGAAAACATCTTTCTTATAGAAAGCTCAGCTATTTATACTGGACCAAAAAAAAAAAAAAAAAAACCTAAAAGATTACTCATTTATAGGGTCCTGAATTCAAAGTAATCATCAGAACTTCATTTGGTTCAGACTTCCTTTGATGAAAAGGATAGGGAATTCCTAAACTTTTGAGCATATGAAAAACCATAAGCTTCTTCAGAGCGGTAATCATGTACTGCAGGGGAAAATGAAAAGGTAACTTTGGCAGACAGCCTAGTAATGATTTTTGTGACTTTTTACCTGTTAATTTTGCCTGAGATTCCAATATAAACCACTCAATTTCTTTCTTGTATACATGTGGATGTCAGTATACCAGGTTCACCTATAGCCAAGGCTAAATCAAATGCTGAATGCAAAAATCAACTGCTTGGAAAGAATAGTTGCTCCTTCAGGTGGTGCTAAGACCCAGAAAGCAATACATTACAGTTGAAGTGATAAAAGCACTAAAGCTTGATGCTGATTTCAAAGCATAAATTGAATTTTGGGGTAACGAAAAATGTATGAGTAACTGACTGCACATGAACTAGAGCGCTGCCAATTATTGCAGTTTCCATTTCCACAACATAAAGAGTTAGACCTAGATGACTTTTCTATTAAGACTGAATAAAGTTACCCCTGCATTTCTTTTCCAAAATGGCTCACTGGAATCTTGAGTTGTTCTAACAGTGCAGCAATTGAATAGAAACAATGATTCTGAACTTCCTCACCAGCAATGGTGCGTCACAATTCACATGCAACTCATCATGGTCTGCGTGGATGTGAATGTATCCTGAAGCAGTTTTATTCCCCAGGGTGCAGTGTATAAGTATACCAGATCAGTGTATTTTCAGCCAAACAAATAGAACTACAGCATAACCCTGTTTACCTGAAAGTTCTAGGGGACATCAGAAACCTTTAAGTGAATAAGGCAGCTGTGTTGCTAACTTTGAAGACTCAAACGAAATATAGCAGTTTCATTTGATGACTGTTGCCCCTTATAACTCTTTCGAATAGTAACGAGGTTTTAACAAATATCATTACTGTCAGATTTTGTTCTTTTTAGCACACTGACTTCTAGTTTCCCCAATCATGCGTTATACCACCTGCTTTTGAAATTGAGTTCCTTCCCTGGAGCAGTTACGTTCAATCTTCCTAACCCATGTGGTGTAGTAGTTTGGGGATCTAGACCAATGGCTATACAAAAAATCACTTTTACATATTACCATAGTTTCCACAGGGGAAAGTTTGCATCTCTCCATGCTGAAATTAAGCCCTATTTACACAATTACAAATCTTTTCATACCTCTATGTTATCCAATCCATAATGTTCCACTGCCTTTTCTTCTGACAGTCCTACACAACCGTATTCCAGAGGAGTAAAAACTGTAGTGGGTACCTGGCACATCATAAAACAACTCCAAATGTTACTGTCGAACCATACAATGAAGACACTCCTTAGGTATTTAGCAGCTAAAAAAATAGGAGATTTGACAGGGAGACTTTTGCAACAGAGAGACAAGTTCTAGTTTCAGTGCACCTAGTCAGAAAAGCTGGATCCCAAATTACAAAGTCTTTTAATTGTAATTACAATTACAATTACAAAAATGTCTACTTAGTAGCGTGTTGGGTTTTGTTTTTAACCATTATAAATAATACTGAAAAAAGTAATAACTCACATTGTCATAATCCATCAGTTCTGAGGACTGGCCAAACAGACGATGAGCCAGCAGCTTTCCTGCAGCTATTGCTGTAGGCGTTAGTTCAGGGCGCCCCTGAGAAGAGATTTAAAAAAAAAAAAAAGTCTGCCTTGGCCATCGTTTTCCCTAATGATGGCAGCTAGAGAGCTGCAAGAGCTTGGGATCCCAACCCAGCAATCTGAAGTCAAAACACAGCAGTGAATACTTAAGGATTTGTCTCATCTAGGATAAGAGGTTGTGTTAGAACATGTGAGCTAACATGTCCTAACAACACAGCTTTAAGTTCTAGTCAAGATAAGCCTGAAGAGTCCATCCAAGGTCAAGGAAACCATGAGGGGAAAGAGAAGGGGAAAAGTCTGCTTGGGGTGGGGAAGAGATCAAAAAGAGATGTGGGGAAGTGAAGAGGCAAGAGCTGGAAGATTTTCTGTGATGTAGCACTGATGTTTTATAAAGGACCCTGGCGTTTTGTGGATCCAGGTCCCATCTAAATTTAATACTTCTCAGATTCACACAAAGCCATTAAGTGGCCTTCCCAGTACTTTCGCAATCTAACTCTGTTTCCCTCTTGATATTCCCAACTAACCACCACCCTTGAAACTGGCTTCAGCAAATCTCAAAAACAAGATTTCCCACTTCACCTACCCAAGTTTTTCAAACTTTTATTAACTATTCTAAAACATTTGGGGTATCTAATGACACTTTAATTCATTCCCTCCTCTAAGCTTATCCATAAATTTTCTTTGGATACATAGGCACCCCCCGGTGTATATTAGTAGTTGTAAATCACTTCTGTGCATTTGCGCATATCAACTGAACTGCAAATTTTTTTGTAGCTTTCCTTAGCTTTTTATCTTCTTCACCATCCATTTACTTCCTTTATACTCGGATTCTCTATGTCAATGTTCACTGAGTAGTGATGGAGTCACAGACTTCCACACCAAAAGTCAAATCCAAACAATTTAGTATAAGAGCTTACATGTACCTGATGCGCATGCTCGATACATTAATGAAGACTAGATTATTTTTCTCCCAACCCATGACAAATCATAAAACTGCAAACCCAGGCTCTTTTTTCTAAGATCCATCAAGCAATGGCTTTTCAAACATAGCATTTTCACTTCCAAGATCTGTGAATGTCATTTACCAGATGAAGTTTGCCATTTGTTTTTTCTTACACACATTTGCCTGAAAAATGTCTGCCAATCATTTCTGTAGCAGGAAATACAGATGTTGTTTTGGCATTCCAGAAATGAATAGAAGATTGGAACGAGAGATAAAATTGTGAAAGCACTGCCATGCATTCCACAAAACCCAACTAATTACTAAAACATCCATGCAGATAAAGTACAATTTCTCATAAAACAACAGCTTTAAGACCTTTGCTGGTAAATATTTGAAGTAAACACTCACTTTGCAGCCATGTGTACAACTACTTAGTTGATTATCATTGATTCGAATTGTTCCTAAGAATCCTTTCATCATATTATACATTTAAACTAGAGGCCTCCTAGGAGAACTTTAAAAGCTTTCAAGTGCTGTATATTTGTTCTAACATGACTCATTATGTTGGTCTTATTTCTATTCAGAACCCTATCAAAGCAACATACTGTACCTTCCACCTTGTTAGTTTCTGTAACACCCTTTGAAAAAAGGGAGGATTTATAGTGGCTCCTACATATGTTAAACATGATTATAAATGCACTTCTTTGTAACATGTAGTATGCTTTTTCAGCAAGAATGATATTGAAGAAAGGATTTTAACAAGCATATCATTTATACCAGACTTTCAAAACTGCCATGTTTGCCATTTTAGGCATAAAATCTACCGCCTCCACCTCTCTCACAATTACCGAAAACAAAGAAAATAATGAGATTTCACTTGTGAGTTAAAAAAACTGAAACAAACAAATAACACTGTTCATTTAGGATTATGAGGCCTTTTCAAGAGCAATAGATGCACACCTGGGAAGTTTATACAAATGAACATTTCAGATAAATGTAAGATATAATTTTCCAAACGAGCACAACAAGGCACCCATGCACACACACAATTCTACATTTGCACCCACCAGTTACATCTCTTAAAAGTGACATTACTCATTCTGAATAGATGAGTGAGGTTTAAATTTGTGGATAAACCTCCCCATTGAGCTCCTAATGTTAGTGGCAAGTTAGCATCTATGCAACAATTTTGGTGAATGAGGGCCAAGAATGATTTTTTAAGAGATGACAGCTCTCAGATACACCTTTCATCTCAAAGGACCCTAATGCCTGTCACAAACTATACACTTACAGTTCCACTGAAATGCTGCCAGCTACATGTAGGGGGAGCAGACAGGTGGCAAACCAGTGTGCAAGTCCATGCATGAAGGCAGAAGGAGGGGAAACGCTGGCCAAAGACTCTGTGGCAAACCCTATCTTTATGGGCAGGACTGGGGGATCACTGATGTCTACATATAGCAAGAAGAATCTTAGCAGGGCTTTTTTTCTTCTTTTATCCAAAGGATACGCACACACTAAAATACATGGTTCTCAATTAGTACATGCTGAAGGGCCGAGCTGACCCTGCTCTGATGCGAACCAATGGTTTTAGCGTGCCTGGGGATTTCAAGCCTGATATTTGATCTGCTAGAGAAATTCAACTAATTTGGGAGTTTCACTTCACTGAGAAGCCTGCTGAGCCTACAGCATTGCCAGTTTTCAACTATGTAAATGAATACTTTAACAAACAATTTGGTATTCAAGTAAAATGATTATATCACTTAATTTGACCACAGAAACATGCTTCTACATTGGATGAAATTCTCTGGCCTGTATTATGCAGGAAGTCAAACTAGATCATTAAAATGGTCCCTTCTGGCCTTGAATTCTAGGACTCTTAAGAACAATATACCCTATTATGTCTTAGGTTATAGGGAGCTACTGAAATAAAGACACTTAGACTATACAGAGGTACATAAACATGAGCTTAACTGAGCATCTCTGGAGAGCAGTGACTAAACTCCCAGATTGCTGTCCCATGGTGGGCTTAGCACAGGGTAAAAATGGTAGTATCACTGTTAGTTCAGAGTCCCTAATCTGAAGGGTTTACAACCTAAATGAGACAGACAGCATCAGGACAGGAAAAGAAGAGAAGTGTTTTAACAGAGTGAGAACACGAGTCAGAGGAGAACGTGAATGAAGCTTTTAAGTACCGACATTTTTTAACAGTGAGGCTAAGATAGAGGAAAGGGGGAGAAGCACCCAGCCCAGAAGGGTAAGTCACATGGGAAAGAAACAATGTGTGGAAGGGAAAAGAGGCACAAAGAGCTGAAGTGGTTTGCCCAAGGTCATACTGCAGATCAGCAGCAGAACCGTGAATAAAATAGACTCCTGAGTCTCCTCAGTCCAGGGCTCTACCCACACTACCTCTAGCATCTGAATTGGATAGATGAAAGAGAGGAAAGTTCAGAGTAACAGAGTGAGTTTAAGGGCAGAAGGGATCACCAGATCATCTAGTTTGACTTCCTACATATCACTGACCATCACCCAGCTACCCATACACTAAACCCAACCACCAGAAGTAGACCAAAATATTACACAGCCATCAGGAGACTAAACTATTTTGTGCCATGTGCAGCTAATAAGACGGACCAGTGGCAGGGAATTGATTAAGTGAGATATATCCAGAAGATGATCCTGGCAAGTGACTTGCGCATCACACTGCAAAGAAAGGCAGTCCCCCCTCTCACTCCTACCACTGGTCACTGCCAATCTGACCTGGAGGAAAATTATGTCCCAGCCCTACATATGATCAGCTAGACCCTGAGCATGTAAGCAAGAACCAGCCAGCCGAAAGAGACAACATTCAGTACCACCTCAGAGCACCAGCCCACACCATCCAGTGTCCCATCTTTAGCTGTGGCCATCTTTAATGGATCAGAGAAAGGAGACAAAAAGACCAAAACACAATAGAATACATTTGAGAGAGGTAAGAAGGAATCAGGAGGTCAGGAGAGACAATTATGGCATGAATCAGAGATTTGACTGAGGTATTGAGTGGAACTTCTAAAAATGTCACAGAAGGAGAACAGATAAGATATGGTTAGAGTCTGGATGTGAGGAATCAGAGATAACCCTGAAGTTGTGAGTCTGAGTGGTGGAGAAGGATAGTGAAGTTGTCAGCAATGATGGAGAAAGGGGGAGGGGAAAGGGTTTAGGAGAAAAGGAGTCGTTCAGTTTTTGACAGTTTAAAGGAAGTGACAGGTCATCCCAGAGAAGACATCAGAGACACACAAACAGGAAGAGATGTGAGCCTTGATGGAGGGGAAGAGGTCAAAGGTGGAGAGGTAGATTTAGGAGATGTAAGTGTGTCTAGTTCCAGAGACCCAATTAGGAACGTGGACAAGTATCCTCAGGACGTTATGTAACCTATCACATAATGTACCTATGTAATTCTTGGAAGAGATGGGACAACAGTATTGCTTAAATGTGGCAGTCATGAATCATTTAAAGATCTTTCAATTTATACTGTATGTATCCTTTGGATATCAACATCATATTTAAACCTTTTTGAAAAAAAGATGTCTCAAATATATCAAGACCAATCTTGAAAAGCACTGATGCTCTCAACTGCCACTAACCTCAGTGGTAGCTGAAGGAACACTGTACCCAGGCCCATGTATTTCACATATTGTCTATCTCAAATATTTATAAAATGTGCTTTGGGAATAAAAGCAACCTGATTTACTGGTGAGAGTACTTGCTATAACTGTAAGGCTTACAATGCAGACATACATAATTAAATATTTTACGAAGACAACACATTTCTAGATGCTCAATTTATACCGGATATTCTGAGTTTTACATGACTGAAAACATCTGGCCTTGTGCCTCAAAGTACACTCTGACAGGTGCAAGAAACTGTCGTCAGAGCACATTTTGTAGATTATTATTAGAACTAGGTTAATACTGCAAGACTCTGTGACTATTTGTTTTGCTCATTTTGTTTTACTAATTACTGAATAAGCTCCAAGAACGCTTGTGCCCCTTTTATGTTCTCTTGTCATGAACTTCTGAGCAATTGAGTTTTACTTGGCATGAAAGTTCACAGAGAATGAATAGCAGAACCACATGCATGAATATTTGGGGCAATCAGATTTTAAATTCACAGATGCAAATACTTGTGCCAGAAGTGTTCCATATCAGGGAAGAGAAAGGGTTATATGGCTAATCAGAATTAACAAATAAAACTCTAAAAATCAAATATTCACTGAACTTTTCACAGTCTTTCCATAGACATATTGACAATTATTCATTCAACTCTAGTAGTTATGTATATTTTAACTCAACATTCATGGACTGCATGAAGACATTTATTTGAAGAGATAAAACAATATTAAAGATATTCTTACTCTGCTTGGTAATGCATTTTCTGATAATCATCAGCAATAATCTAATACAGAGATATTTCACAAGATTTGGGTCAAGGAAATAACTGGCCCAGATAGCTGGCATAACATTGTACAAAGTGAAAAAGAACAAAACACTGATATATATGCTAGAGCACGACAACATCTGGTTACTAGTATAAGTCAGGAACAAAGTTAGGTTTCCTGTTATTGTAAAATAGTTTATGTAGACATTGTACCTCTGTTATGTCTCCAATTGCATAAATGTGAGGAACAGAAGTAGCTTCACTGGCATCAACAACGATCTTTCCAGTTTCAGAGTTAATTTTCACCCCAATCGTCTCCAAATTCAAAGTTTTAGTGTCAGGCGCGCGGCCTTAAGGAAATGAACAAACAAATTAAAATTCTTCTTCACCAGCTTTAATCTAAAAAAA
Organism: Mesoclemmys tuberculata; assembly: GCA_007922155.1. Taxonomy (NCBI): domain Eukaryota; kingdom Metazoa; phylum Chordata; order Testudines; family Chelidae; genus Mesoclemmys; species Mesoclemmys tuberculata. The sequence continues at coordinate 2,110,410 of ML675640.1, forward strand.
CCTATCATTTTTGATTGAAGGTTTCCAAGAACATGGCGCCATTTAATATCTAACAAAAAGGAAATAAACTGTGTTTGACAATGTATTTCTCTTTAATTTTTCTTTATGAAAGGAAAATACCATTACAAGTGCCTTCATTTATACAATTTTCGAGAAAGTTATTCCATAACAAAACAAAAGACCATTCCATTATATGCAGAAGCCAGAAGATTTAATGTTACGTATTAAATGCAGCTATCAGTATATACTTTGTTTATAACTGAAGTGTCGTCTTCTCTGAAAATTAGCATTAACACAAAATGAAAGAATTCTTAAAAATCCTATTCCCTCCCCCCTCACTGTTGACAATCCTTGTTTACCCTTTGCATTTCTCTCAGCGAGGACAATGAAGAAAATCAGTGAAGTCAACTTCACTTTCAAATTCTTAGTGATGTAATGTTTGGGTCTCATACATTATATAGGAATGACTGTATTTTCAGACAACTGGTTTCACTGTATTTTTTAAAATGTGTGGTAAAGTTTCTATTGACCATAGATTTTATAACAGCTTCTTTTCACAAAGTTTTCATATTGGAAAAAATTTAAGTTGATGGTATCCCTTTAAGTTATATAACCAATAAAAAATACTTATGGCCTGGAATCTAAATGGCAAAATACTGCAGAAAGCACTCTACTTGTCAATCAAAAGCTTGACATTCCACTGAGAAGTCTACAGTGCCTAGCACAACGGGCTCTAATCCTTTATGGCGATTCCTAAGCTCTACCATACTACAAATAATAAATTATTGTAATGATAACATGCAGAATCAAGTTATCCGGTATCACCAGGGTTTGCAAGGGCAAATGTAATCACATAGGATAGATTAGCAGAAGAAATCCAAATCAGAAAAGTTTCCTTCTCGTATTAAAGTTGTATCCATTTGTGGAAGCTAAATTCTCTTTGTGTGGGACCCATGGTTTTGCGTTCGATGTTAATGCATAGCTATAGCAGAGCAAAACAAAAAGGGAGTAATGTGTTTGCATTATAAAAAAACAAGGTCTTTGATGTTGATGTAGGAAATTATTAAACAAAAGGAAAACCTGGCTTGTCAATGCAGATCTAATTATATGTAAACATATGATTCACTGCTTTGCACATCTGCCATATCACCCAGCCCCCCAAACAATGTCACATCTGAATGCCTCAGTAAGGACTTCTGTGTATTAATTTCATCTGGTGAAACCAACACTTCCTCTGGGAGTACTGACTGAAGCTGTCGGCACTTGGCTATCTGTCTGTCTTCCCTTCTGTTGTCCCCATGGGATGTTGATCTGCTGTTCCTTCTCTGCCCCTTGCTCCGCAGTCCCGATGCTATCAGGCAACAAAAATAATAAACCTCCAGGACCTTATCTTGGCTCGGATGTGAAACAACTTCCTACCGTTGTATTTCTTTGTGTTCTGAGAGTAAAGCCTGGATATTCTGCAAATGGACAACTAATGGGGTTTTCTAGTTTCCCCTTTTTCCTGCCCAAGCAGAGCCAAGAGAAAGCTTAGCACGCAACAGCAGATATTTAAAAAAAACAAAAACCCACCCCTCATCTCATCAATAAATTAGTTTAAAACACTGTGACAAAAACAACAAAGTTTATCAAATCTGCTGGAAAACACTGCCTTTCAATTCCAATCTATTTTAACATGTGTATAGATTTGTATTAATAGCTAAAGAATTACAGAAAGTATGTTTGTTGGTCATTCTGAAACTCCCCTCCACCTCCAACTACATGGCCCAAGAGCAGTTAGAAAGCATTAATAAAATATTAAACCTATGTTGAATTTTTATTGGCTCTCAGCTCCACTGGCTCCCCTTCACAAACTAGAATTACATTTAGTTTTCTTAGTTCAGATCAACTGCATTAGCCTTTGGCTCATGAATTCTTTCACATGTAGTCAAGTAGCCTGATAAATTATAATCCTAAATTTAGGAAGCCCTAACATTTTCCCAGTCACCTATTTGCAATATTAAAACGGTTGCTAACATTTCTTCCTAGTGTTAGGTAGTAAGGCTAATTGTTTTTGATAAATTGCTCTTAAGTTCTCAAGGTTGTTTAAACTTTTTTTAAAGTACAGTTTTAGGAAAGTATCAGTTTACACCTTCTTCCCAGGAAGAGGAAACCTAAGCACACGCCAAACCCCACCAATCAAAGCAGAGAAATAGCCTCTCTTACAAGTCAGCACACATGCTTTTAATCACAGCTCCAAACACTGAAGATGACCATTGCCTTGAACTCTGAAAAACAATGATTCTGTGAATTCATAGGGCACAGGGCTGGCTGTAACTTTTAAAAATCAGAACTGCAACATATTACACCAACATCCTAGAAAACGAAAGATACAGACTCCTGTCCCACATTTAAAACATCGTTAATTGACTCTTACCCACCATGATCACATGCAACTCTGCAATATATGTAAATGAATATAATTTCACTTTTAATAAATAAATAGGGTAACCATGTGTCCCTGAAAACCAGAATATATCCCTGTCCCTGTAGAGAAAATAATGTTTTAGGTAAGTCTCAGAAGAGTGGCTTCCTGAAGAAACTTGTCAATTGACTGAGCTAGTGAATCAACAGGTGAACCTCGTATTTCCCTCTGGGACCACCACCAGGTCAGTCATACACTAAATGTTGCCATACTGGCCTACTTGAGGTCTCCCAATGAACAGCTCTTAGAATGAGCTTTCCTCACACACACAGGCACCCAGCTGCACCATCATATGTAGGTAGATCTTCCCACTATATTTAGTAGAAGTCACAGTAACACAACAAAAAACCCCAACATAGGTATATGGGTAAGCCTGCAGCAGTCTATTCATTGAAGATTTCCTAGTGGTGATAAAGAGGGTAGTTTATATCACCTCAGTAGGACTTTATAATAGCTCCTTTTTCACCTCCTTAGAAATTGGAATTATTCTGCTTACTACTGTTCCCTTGACAGCTTCATACCAGGAGCTGCCAAAGCATTTCTGAAGTTAAGGAATCCTGTCTAACATGATCACACACCACTATACTTAGCACTGGCCAGAGGATTTTGAGGAGAACTAGCAAGATGGTTTTCTGGCATGCACACCAAGCTTAACTGCTCCTTCACAACCATGTCTCTCACTGCTCATCTGCTCTGGTCTGTTATTGGAGTAACCCTCTACTCAGCCAGTGATGGCTGTCTTGATCCCCCGTTTGTCTGCTTCTCCCACAGCTTGCATTGTCTTTCACACTGACCCTAAATTCATGGACCGCCCTCCCTGAACTGATCTTTGAAGGCTTCTACCTTTCTTCTCCATCTACTATGATGTCTACAAGAAAGTAGCCAACACTGCCTAAGGAGAGCAGCTGGGCATAACCGATATTTAAAAGGGGGAGAAAATAGCAAAAAATATTGATTGTAGGTAAGATTTTCAAAAGCACCTAAATGCTTTAGGAGCACATGCCAATGAAAGCACTTGTGTCAGCTCTGCTTGTGAGATTTGGCAAAGGCCACAGACAGAGTCAGCGTTGGAGCTATGATTAGCTCCTTGCTTAGTTTGCTGTGCCATACTGTTCTTGTGGTATTGAACTGACCATCCTTCTGGGGAAGATTATATTAGCTGTTCAGCACAGGAACTAGCTCAGCGGCTGTTAGGGAGCTTGCTGCTGTCCTAGAGCCAACAAAAGTAGAGTGGACAACACCATCCACTACAACTGAGACATGATCGGTTGTCTTTCCAAAACCAACAACAAATCTAAGCATCTGTGGCTTTGGTTTTGTTGGACACTGGACTTCCGGGTAACTGTACAACTGGTGGATTATCTGTGATCTTTAGGATCAAAATCAGTAACAAGCAGACCTAGAGAGTAGTTTACATATGTTTGAAATTTAAGGCCCCTTGAAAGGTAAAAGAATGAAAGCTGAGATTCTCCTTCACATTACTAAGTCTTCCAATTTAAGGGGGCAATGACCAAGGACTTTGTGGGTCTATAAAGGCTGGCTCTGATATTCATGTAAAGCAATGCTCTGACTGATCACTACTAATGCTAGTCACCAGCTTCTATCTCCACCATGGTAAGGAGAGATAGACACATTGGTTTACTTTTAAGAACTTTGAAGGAAATGTAGCAGCATTAGTTATAACGGTGGCATGGAATTACTTTGGAGCATTTTCAACCAAACTGTTTTCACACTGACATCCAAGTCATGAATGTATGCTGGCAGGGGTTACAAGCAATTTGGAGGACAGGATCAGAACTCAAGATAACCTTGACAAATTGGAGAATTGATCTGAAATCACCCAGGTGAAATTCAATAAAGACAAGTGCAAAGTACTTCACTTGGGAAGGAAAAATCAAATACACAACTACAAAATGGAGAATAACTGGCTAGGTGGTAGGACTGCTGAAAAGTATCTGGTGGTTATAATGGATCACAAATTGAATGTGAGTCAGCAATATGATGCAAATCACAAAAAAGGTCTAATATTCTGGGGTGTATTAATAAGTGCATCATATCTAAAAGACACTGGAGTTAATTGTCCCACTGTTGGCACTGGTGAGGCCTCAGCTGAAGTACTGTATCCAGTTTTGGGTGCCACACTTCAGGAAAGATGTAGACAAACTGGAGAGATTCTAGAGGAGAACAATCTATGAATAAAAAAAATGATAGGTTTAGAAAACCTGACTTCTGAGGAAAGGTTAAAAGAACTGGGTATGTTTAGTCTTGAGAAAAGATGACTGAGGGGGAGGGAGAACTGAATACAGTCTTCAAATATGTTAAGGGCTGTGATAATTCTCCATCTCCACTGAAGTAGGACAAGAAGTAATGGGTTTAATCTGTAGCAGGGGAGATATAGGTTAGATATTAGGAAAAACTTTAACTAGAAGAGTAGTTAAACTCTGGAATAGACTTCCAAGGGAGATTGTGAAATCCCCATCAATGATTTTTTTAAGACCAGGTTGGCCAAACAGCTGTCAGGGATGGTTTAGGTTTATCTGGTCCTGCCTCAGTGCAGGGGGCTGGACTAGATGACCTCTCAAGGTCCCTTCCAGTCCTATATTTCTGTGATTCTACAAAGCTGAAAACTGCAAAGGGGGATTCCTTATCAACTCAAACCTCTAGCTGTTCAAAAATGCATTCACACAAACAGATCAGTGTAAATTACACTCTGTTTTCTAGCTTTGACAAAACACTAAGCAACAACTGCAGTAGCCATCGATGATAAATGTATGTAGCATGCAACAAAATTCAGATCCCTCATATTTGTGCATTGAATGAAGGACAGAAACAATATGTAGCACATCTAGCATCAGCCAATTCCCTCTCATGCCAGATAACAATACATGAATGTCATTTTAAGAAAAATTCTGTCTAAGATAGTCTAGTTGCACGTCACTGCAGTGTGGCCTTGGAAAAAACCTATAAAGACTCTTTCTTTGGCTAACACTTAATGGAAGTGACACAACTTTCCAGCAGGAGAATGTTGAAATCACATCCTGCTAGGAGATTTAGGAATTAAAATTAACAAGAAAGACAAACAAAATGTAATGGGAATTCAGAACAAAATACCCAGGCTCTTGGCAAACTACACCACATTAATGGTAACAGTTTTCTGAGATTAACAGAGATGCATTATTTTGCACTAAATAGTTCAAAGGTTAAGAACCCGATGGCCAGCCTAGTCCCTGAAGAGGATTCTCAAGCTCATCCCTTTTGCGCAGGGGCCTGGCAGGGTTATACCCAGAGGAGATCAGAACAATACTTCAACATAGGGGAAGTATCAAAGGAAAGTTCTAAACCAAAATTTGTTTTCTCGGTTAATCCAAACTGATGTGGTTGCAAGGTTTGAAGAAAGCTGGTATAAAAACTATTCAGGCATGCTTAACCCTTTCTTAATACTGAATGCCAATCATCATTCTTCAGTCATAGACACTAGGAAAGAGATCACTCGGAGCCCAGAGCCATAAGGCATAGTGCTGAGAACATATAACAAGGACTAACTGATATCTTTTCAGTTTTACAAAGCATTTAAATGAATACATTATTTTCATAGTAAAGGTGATTTTATTTCAAAGGCATGGTGCTCATATCTCAGTGCTGAGTAAGTGCAAACATAACAGCAAGCTCAGAGACTCGAAAATGCTTGTTCCACTGCACACCTCTGAGGGTCAATGCTCTTTTGTGAGGCTAAACTGTAAAACTCCCCTTGCTCTTGGTGCTGATTCTTTCTACGCTGCTCATTTTGCATCAGCAGTCTGCCAGAACACCACCTCACTTTACCTACGAGAGTAACTTGGGGGTTTTGCACAAAGTCGGTTTGTCTTTGTCAGCAGATTGGAACTCAAGTCATATATTTTCATTTGTGTGTTAGCAGGAGCCATTCCATAGCACTTCCAACAGATCTGAAGGAGAGAAAACCTGTTCCCTAACATTTAATCAAAGTTGCTAATGTACTAGGGGGATTCATGCAAGCCCCCTTGGTAAGAAAGGAGGCCTTTGGGTGCATGAAAGAATCTCCCTTTTTTAAAAGATAAATTTCCAGCATTTTTCCTCATGAAAATAGAAATCAATGCAAGTTGAGCACTAAGGTTTGTAGGAGTAAACAGCTGGCCTTCCCTTCCACAACAGGAGTGCAGAGAGTGGAAACCTAAACATCCCACCACCACATACTGTATGTGAAATGAGGCAGCAGTTTGGGGTGTATCCTGACAACCATCTCACTCACCCGCTCTCAAATCCTCTAGCTGGCCCTGGAGGAATGGCATGTGCATGGTGGATAGGAATACTTATGGAAGTGGAGGAGTGACAGTGAACAAGAAAATTTACAAAGACTTGTTTTGCAGGCCTACCCAAAATACTCAGACACACTGCTTTCTGATGTTTACAGCCCTCTCCAAGGCGCAGACTAAGCACAGGGTCACAGTTGGCTTTCACAAGGGCAACACTCTTCCTGCAACACCCGACCATCACTTCAGACAGTGCACAGGGATTGCACAGCATAGCTCTGCCTCCCCCAATGGCTCCTACAGCAAAATTCACAAGGGAGGAGATGGGGCCAAGATGCTGTTAGAGTGAGTATCTTGCAGGCACTTGCCCTCTCTTTGCCAATGCCTCCATGATGGAGTTTGAAGAATTGGCATTGGGAGAAAATATGGAGCCATGTTTCCTCTACCCTGCAACACTACTAACCAAGGAAAGCCCACTCCGCTTGATGTCCACCAGGCAGGAGAAACCTACTCTCCCACTAGAGATTCCCCAACCCCCTCAACTAACGGAGGTCACAAGCACCCTATGCACCTCAAAAATCAAAGGAGATCCATCCCCCCACCAGAAAGAACCCACTCCTGACCTGACCAGACAGCCCATAAATAGAGGCTGCCAGAAAAAAAATCACCTGCCATCACTGTGCATGCAAGGAGCAGCCCCAAGACAATGGAGCCACATGGAGGAGCCTCCGTAAGAAGCTGGGAAGGGGGAGAGATTTATTTTGTAATAGTGGTTAATGGGGGCTGGGGAGTAATGTACACAGAATGCCACGTCATTTATTAATGCAGACATTTCAAGGGAGCGGCTTCTTAATATGTTGGCATCACAACATTGATTTGCATGGCCAGGAGGACTCAGATACGATCTCTCGACACACCTTTAAAAACCTAAAACTATTTGGTTCTCTTTTCTCTGGTCTTGTCTCTTCCACTCTGAGCCTATCTTGCCCATGTTAGAGCTTTATACTGCTGCACATCACCCTATTATCTGAGCACCTTCCACATAAAATCAACGGGAGTGTCCCAGTGCCAGAGACTCAATGATCGACAAACACACATGCTGGGCTGTTCTGTTGACCTAATCTGTTAGCAGAAGCCATCTAATGCTACAGCCATTTTTGGTGTGGAACAGGGAAGTTCTTTAAACAGCATACATGAACAAAAAATATTTCAGAACAGGAAGTGAAATCTAATATCTCCAACAGAGTTACAGGGGAAATTAAGGTAGGCAGAATTTGACATAAAACTATTAAAGCCACAAAAATTTATGCTCAAATATTGTTAAGTCTTTGACTGACAGAAGCAAATATACAATATCCAGGATCCTTATCTTACCCTGTTGCATCTAGGTGCTACAGCATAACAATATATCATTATCATAATCCCAACACAATAGTGAGTGAAAGATGGATAAGCAGCTCACAGAGTTCCTTTCTTCTGCATGTTTAATGCCCAATTTTGAATAATATAATGGATGTAGACATCTTTGTATCAAGCTTTTATTAACATATGGTGGTTATCTTTGGAAAAGGGAAGGGAGGCATAAAAAATTATCCTTTTACCAGTCTGAACTGAATATCCAACCCCACCGCACAGTCCAACCTGCTAAACAGGAATCATAAACTTGGAAGAAAAAGTGTTTTTATCTTTTATAAACACAGTTGCCTACATGATTATTAGCTCTCACCAAGATTTGCAGTAATTAAATATCTCATAACACTTTTCACAGAAGATGGGGTATTATCCTCAATGACTTGGGCAAATTCTAGTTTGAGTAATATGTTCTGCCTTCTTAAATTCCCCTTGCAATTTCAAATAGATACATTATTCTTCACTTCCTGTTATAAATGGTTATGAAATATTGCTGCTAAACAGCTGCTGCATTCATCCCACAGGTTTCAGCATTTCAGTGGCTAGTCAAGTGACCTCAGCACATAGGATCTGATTCTCCAGAGCTTTGCACCTTGGAAATTCATTTATGCATGTACACAGTAGGTTTAAATCATTATCCTTTTGATTAGGCAGCATTTTACACTTAGCTGGTGCAGGTATAAATAACCATCTAAGGTACAAAGCAGTGCTGAAATCAGGCCCATATGGCACAAGTGCTTTAGAGTCTTTCAGGAAGAAAAGACAATATATCAACATTAAAAAGTTATTTGCATAATACCATAGCAGATTTCAAAAGACTGTCTTTTCAGTAGAGTTCCATTGTCTTCTGAGCTTGTAGGAATTCTTCTGAAAAGAGAGTCTTCTGATGGATGTTCAGCTACTATGATGATGAACACTTTAATTGCCAACACAGGTAGAAGATTAATCTTCCATGTCAGTGATAGCCCTCCAATGCATCTATTCAGCAATGTAATATAGTCCCATTTGAGGCCTGCATGCAAAGATTTTGGGTTGAAGCCTTTAAATGACATTATGGGAATGAGACAAGGTGGATGAGGGAATATCTTCTTTTGGGCCATATTCTGTTGGTGAGAAAGACAAGCTTTCGAGCCACACAGAGCTTTTCTCCAGGTCTCTGTATGGCTTGAAAGCTTTTCTCTCACCAACAGGCGTCAGTGCAAGATAAAAATATATTACCTTCCTCACCTCTTCTCTTACAGGACCTGCGATCTACACAAGATCAATGTTCTCAAATATTCTAACTGGTTTAAAATCCTTGTTCAGCATAACCAGATTTAAAACTGTTGAATCATAATATAAACCAGGTTTTGGTGGTTCGATCCATACAAGTGGAAAAGTTAATTTAAAAAAAGAAGCTCTAGCTGGAGTGGTGAATGAATATCTAGGACAGTGGAAATTCCATTCTATAAAATTGCAAATTATACATTTTTAGCAAAGAGGATAAACTTCAGGAACAGAGCTATCAAATTTCCCTTCATAAATAGGTATCCAGTTTATTTGTGAAGCTAGTTCTCTCCCAATGTTAACATTATAAAATAAATATATTTTCTATGTTTTATTGTAATTAATAAAATCCTAGTATTATCATGCCACACTGTCTGTGTAAACATTAAACAGTGAATTATTTACTATGATTCAGGCCACAACTAGTTAACTGTAAAGGCTAATTTCTAACTAACTCTAAAAGCTGACTTTTTTCAATCAGCATTGTAATTGGCACATCTGCAGACAGGAAATCCTCAACACTACTAAGTTTCCAGTCTATTATCTGAGACACCTGGTGTGGGTGTGTTGATACAGAGAAAACAATGAATCATACCTCGACTGCACATCAATTAACCAGCTTTTACTGTTAATGTGTTTAATTCTCAAAAGGTGGAGTGCAAAAGTGAACACTGAAAAAAATTACTTCAGTTGTTTCCAGAATTTAAAACAAATTTTGTTATTCTAAAGTTGCTTTCTAATATGTTTTACTTTGCATCAAAGCAGTGAATTGGATTCACATTTCAACTGATCTACAGTAGTCTATTAGTCAGCTTTATAGATTATGGTTAAGGTTAAAACCAGGTTTCTTTTATCAGATCAATTTTAAACAGTTTCCACTTCCAACTTTGCCAAAAGTAATTCAATCCACCAGAAACTCACAGGTGTGACTATACACCAGGGTAGAATTTTACTGAAAAGTCTGAGGCAAATCAGATAAGATGTTTGGGAAACATGCAGGTGTGAAAAACGAAATTATCTCAGTTCTTGAACATTTTTCTAAAGGTTTCAGGCTTGTCACAACTTCCAAACAGCAAGACCTTTCTGGTCTTGGCAAGTACTGGTGCCTTTGATTAGTTTAGGGAGAGAGGAAAGGGAATTAGTTGTTAAAACAGTTTTTAATGGATCTTAAAGACCCCCATCATTCCCAGGTGGAGAGCCATAATAGTAACCCAACAAAGCAAAAGTTATTGGATTTAGAACATACACCCCTTCTCAGTTATAGGGATAAAAAAAGTTAATTTAACCCAGAAGAAAAGTGAACTAGGATGGCAGCTGTGGTCTATTGGACAGACCACTGAGAGATGTAAGTCAAGACATCCGGTTCCTATCATCCGGTTTCTATCAATGACTCCTGTCATTGACCCACTTGGTGAGCTGGCAAATCATGATCTTTTTGGTTCTCACTTTTCACCATGTGTAAAATGGGGATAACGTTTACCCAACCATTCCAATACAATATCTATGGAGGAAAAAGAGTATCATAAAAGTATTATTCTAATCAGAAATTGTATTTAAATCTTGGTAAAACTGATTATTTTTCAGTGTCAGACAGATTTCTTGGGCAACAAGTTTAAACTTTATCCGGTCTGTTAAATGCAATCTGTTAGCCAGATTTCTCCCAGGGTCAGCTATAGATGCCATAGATATGCATGGAGTTTTACCAAAATGGAAGACAATAGGTCTCCTACTGTAAAGAAAGTATAGTTTAAACAAGGGACTGCAGCAAGTGAAGGCAAATTGACAAAAGTAGTGATGCTGGAGTTGTGCAAGGTGAGACAGAAAGAATGTTTTCCATTCCATGTATTGGAAGCCTTACATTATACACTACTGAACACTTTGGTCTCTACACGAACTAATGCTTGGAATTTTCTATAACATCTGATGTAACTGAAGTGGAAAACCAGTTTCACCTCATTCTTGATTATAAGTTTTTTGGTGACTAGTTTAATGGCCTGTAGACTGCAATGTATTTCTGTACATAAAAGACTGATTCAGGAACTGGTTCTCACTTCTCAGGCAACAGAAGTTCAGATGTGTGGAGGACAAACAGCCAAGCTCTTCACAGGGAGGATCTGAGATCCACGAGCACCTCTAGCTACCAGATTTCCTGTGGCACGCTGGGGTTCTTATAGAAAGCTGTTTCTCTGTCTCCTAACTGGATGATGAGCATTGCAGAGGAGGATGTGGAATTTGGAGCCAGCTAGCAGAAATGGCAGCCCTCTCAAACATCAGGATAAAAGGGAATTTTTGGACGGTAACTGAACAAGTCAAGCATGGGAAAGTGAGAATCAATGGTCAGGTACTAAGACCTATACAGGGGAAGGCTGTTTGATACCACATAACACAAAGGGTGGGGATTTCTTTTCAAGAGTGGAAAACATTTTAAAGAAATTATTTAAAAATCGAATTTACCTACTGCCCACATCACTGTGTCAAAGTCATCCACTTCTTCTTTCCCTGAATCAGCGTATATCCAGGTAACTTGCAGTTTGCCGTTCTCCAGCTTTTCAACTTTACTTGGGGTGCACTTCTTTAAAAATCTTGTACCACAGGATTCCATGTAATCAGTTACTAAGATGGACATTTGCTGTGAAGTAAAAAAACCTAAACATTTTTTAAAGTTTAAAAACAAGCAGCCTACAAGTCTTTTAAAAAATCCACATTTCATTCATGCTTATAAAAACCTAAGCCATGTCTACACGGACGGTGGCAAATTCGCTGCTGTCAGATCAATTTATCCAGTTTTATTGGGCTGCAGTGAAGACACACTCAATTGTTCCAAAAGTCGAGCTAATAAAACTACCTCCCCAAAAAGCGTAGCACTGTGTCAACGGGTATACATTTCCTGTCAGTACAGCACCGTGGAGACAGGATGCTAAATGGAAGTTATGAAGTCAACTGTCACCAAATTTTGCTGGCAGTGTAGACCAGGCTTTATTAAATAAATCTACCATGTCAAGAATTATTTCAAACCTATACAACTTTGTAGCTTTCTAAAAAACCTGATCATTTTGATTTAAACAGCTGTCTCCTGAAGACTTTTTTCTTTGTTTTGGCTGGCCTTGCCTTAGAATATCCCACCTCCAGCCTCATTCAAATTACATAGGAAATAGAAAAGTGTGTAAAAGTACAATTAAAAATTTATTTTTGCATGAACAGAAAACCTAATATTCATGCTTAGGGATTTCTCGTTCTGTGCCAGAGAAATCCAGTGAGCCCGATTTAACCTGGGGATGTCTCATATGACAGACAAATTGAGGTCCTGACAAAGTACAGTGGCAAGATACAGATTCACAGTAATTTTAAGAATCAGGATATTTACATCCATAGCAAGTCTTGTCTTACAGTACAGGTCCCACTTTGGCCTTAATTTTTTAATTCTCTTGTTTTGCCAGATCTCACTGATTCATAGACATCTTCTGACTACAAACCAAACGTTGGGCTGATCATGAAGGGAAGCCTTTACATTCATCCATGGCAAGATCTGGTTTTCTGAGACAGCATTTTGTCAGAACCCATATTCAAATAGCGATGTGGCACAATGTGGTATAATTCCCTTGTATACATCAGGTTGGGGCCTTGCCATGTACTTTAAGTCTAATGTGCTGCACAGTCCAAGGGGCCTTAATTGACACCAAGAGGACTGAAAGGGCTTGAATGCTTGATCATTTTGCTATTAATCAAGGACCAAGTCAAAAAATATAACAAAAATGCTAGAAAATTCCTTTTAAATTTAGGTTTTGTCTTTTCATGTTTACATGCATTTTCATTACCCTCCACGGGTCTTTTGATGCATATTTGACCCAGTATATTACCAATTAAGTGGTAGACATGTCATCCTTATTTATGAGTGTATATATACCGGTATTAGTCTTTTATACACAGCATATGATTCCCTAACTCCTGTCTCGTTTACTAGATGTGCCTTCTATTTTGTTTTGTAGGGCGCCTATGACTACTATTTCTCTTTAACAAAGCTGCTTGTAGGCAGCATTGCTTCTGCAGAAGGTGACCAATGTTGTCACACATACATCACTCCCTGCTGCACAAGCAGTGAACAAAATCCAAATGTCTCAAATTGGAGAAACACAGATGTGTGAATGGACTGAGGTACGTTGCTGCTTGCTCTCAGATACAGAATGCAGTGTGTATGACACCTGTAACATCCCATTTACAGCCAACTGTTCTAAATAATTAGACTGGGATTTTAAAACTGTTCAGTGTTGTGTAGATGGCCAACATGATCTACTGCACTGAGCGTGGATTAGAACGCCAGTAAGTCCCAAGATGTAATCCTTATTCTGTTGACAGACCTATAGCATGGTCTTGTGATAGTCACTTAGCCTCTGTGTCAGCTTCCCCATGTGTAAAAAGGGAGTAAGTTATACTTACCTGCCTCCCACAGCATTGAGCGCCGCTGCTCAGGTTTACTTTGAGCGGTTCCTGCGGGAAGGTGCTCCCCACCCACTCCTCTGAACCCCTACGCATCTTTTCATCAGGCCCTGGCCCCACAAGCCCCCCGGCCACCCTCCCTCTGCACGAGCCAAGCCAGTTGAGAGACTTGCAGTCGGTTCAGTTCCGAACCATGCCAAGGGACCACCTGTACACACTCACGGGCCACTTCCTCACCCTCATGTTCTGCTCAGACACAAGTGGTGGGATCTTATACCCCCTGTGGAAGGTGAGGAATCCTGGTGGCCAGCCTCTACTCGACCCTGACCTCACAGCCTATCAGGGACATCAGCTGGTGGCTCCTTCATGGAGCTATGACCATGGGTTTGTACCTGGCGCAGTTCACCCCTCTCCCTGACACCTGCCCCTTCTGCGGCATGAGGGAGACCCTGGCGCACATTTATCTCAAGTGAGTCAGAGATCAGCCTGTGTTCCAGCTCCTCCAGAACCTCTTACTGAGGTTCTGGCTGCCCTTTTCCTCACAGCTGTTTCTTTATGCACACCCCATCTGTGGCCCCACAAAGTCACAGGAGCTCCTCGTCGAGCTCCTCATAGCGTTGGCCAAAGTGGCCATCTACAAGACCATGGAGAGGAGGTTGGCTGAGGGGATGCTCTGCAGTTGTGAGGCCTGTTTCTGTTCCTCTATCCATTCATGTATCTGGGCAGAGTTCCTTTGGGCAGCGTCCACTGGTTCCCTAGACGCCTTCAGGGAACAGTGGTTGCTGTCTGGGGTTCTCTGCTCGGTGTCTGCTTCCAGTTCCCTCCATTTGACCCTCATGCCCATTCCTGTTTTCTCATTTGTTGCCCCCCACACAATTAGTTGAATCCCAGGCCAGTGACCCCTCCCCTTAGGCTGGGAGAGGGGCCTTTAGCAGGGGGACACAAATAGGACAGCATTGAGTGGATTTAAGTTTGTAGATGTTGCTTAACATTTTTAAAACTGGAGTGCTAGATTGGTTGTTCTCCACATCATCTGATATATATATGTCGAAAGGTTATGAAAAATTAGCTAATTCAACTTAATTGTCAGAATTTCAATTTTTTTAGTATTACATAACTCAACTAGCACAGAGTTTCCTGCTGCCACTACACCTATCTCTCATCTCTGCAATAAATGTGAATCATTAAGGTATCCTCAAAAGCTTTGCTACGAAAGGAAATGGTGGATTTTCAGTAGACACCTTTGATAAATGTGTTTGAACCAATGCCACACTGCTGTCAAACAGTGAATTGTCCCACTGACAGGTTTATTCAAAGATGTCTTTGCTCTTGATTGTAGTAAGTCAGGTTGCACATTATTATATGATGTGTATATTACTTCTACACAAGGATATTATCACAAAAACACCCACACTAAAGAAGTGCTAGTTCTTGGCCTATACGCAAGATTTTATTTTCAAGCTAAAAGTTCTGGCTGGCAATAAAGTAAAGCAGATGCCAATGTTATTTCTCGTCTGAAACCTGACATATCAATATTACCTCATCAATTTCTATCAGGTTCAACCTAATTACAATCTGACTGCACCTACCTCCACATCTATTTTGCCTCCACTCCTCCTTGCATTTAAACTGTTATCCCATGTACTATTTCTATCCACATAAGACAAAGTTCCACAGGGAAAGGATATTCTGTTTTGTAAACGGCCCACATTATTATGGCACTCTATAAATACCCTGCTCACTAAGATCTTATGGATTTACAGGTGTAGACCTCATATCAAGATGAGAATAAATCCCAGGATATTTGCCAGTTCAGGCACAAGATAGATCAAGTCTAGTTTCAAATTCTTGAGATGTAGCCATGTTTTAAAATCTGCCCCATCTCATTTGCACAAAAATATGGAAAATATTTTAGAAAGGTTCATACTTAAAAAACAAATCATAATAATCTTTAACATGCAGAGATTATGCACATCTACTATATAAAACTGTTTTACAAAAAATCCAGCTAATTATAGTGGGAATGACCACTATAGCTTGTGTTGCATATTGGTTTCCATTCTAAGCCCGTTTTCAGACAATTAACTTTCCAAAGGTTTCACCCTTCAAACTGAAATTTTCTAGGCTTATCATCTGTATGAGAGAGAATTACTTGGAAATTTAAGCAAGAAAGTTTCAGCCAGTACAAGAGTGGAAACTCGGCTAATTTTTGAGAGACTTTGATGTTTTGAGGCATGGGATAACCACAGCAACTCAATCAGCCACTTCCCTCTTACTTGAATTAGGCAGAAGAAAAAAAAAATGATCCAGTGGTCTGAATACAGGACTGAGTCAAGAACAACCAAGTTCTAATCTCAGGTCTGATTCAATTCCTTTTGTAGCCTTGGGCAATCATCAAACCACCCCTCCACACTTCCCCTTTTGTAAAATGGGGTTAATACTTATAACATCTACAAGATAGTATTTTGTGATGGAAAGTGCTGTTATTTCTGTAAGAGAGAAAAAACACCAAGACTCAAGAGACTTAAGCTGTACCAATGCTTACCTGATCAAACCCCCGAAGTGGAATACTTCTGACCATGACCGTGGTATCCTGTCCAGTGCCTGTGAGAAAACCAGCACACTCAAGGGAAACATCTTGTGAATTATCAATTAAAGGAATATACATTACATGATTTCAGATGAAAAACAGCCAAAATAAGGATATTGCCACAATGAGACTTAGATCTTCAAATGAATGAAATATCCATGGCAAGAACATTGCTATTGTATAATAGCGAGCTAGTGTTCATATTACAGAAACTTCATAGATAAATGTTTGCAAGGCCCTCAGAATGCATCATCCACTGATCTGAATTCTTGTGACTAAACCGCTCTAAGTGCTATTAATGTAGTTTAACCACAGGTGCAGGTAAACAGCTCACGAGCAGTGGAATTTAGACAATTGAGCCTTCATAGAAAAGACAAAATATCCCAATCATAACAATAAGTCATTACAGCTTTTACAAAGGATACAACTAGCTCCAACCACCAACCTGTTAAGGGAAAAAATATAGCACTGGAATGAGCTTGTGCATCTTTTGCAAAATAGACAAATTTTCTGGAGTGTGGTATGCTTACTAGATTACAGGTTTGATCTGCATGTCTGATATTAGGTGGGACAAGTAGGAGTGTGGTTTGCAAATTCCAGCATAAAGACAAACATGCTAAAAAATGTCAGATTTCATTTTTAACCTATTTTATTAATGAAAATATTGATGTTTATTAAAAATGGAGTTGTTTTGTCTTATAAAATAAAACATCTAAAACGCATTCTGGAAAACAAAAACAGATAAAAGCACACACAAAGCAGGAATAACTAGGGGTTAAAATGAATCATGACTAAAACCATTTATTTGGTTGCAAATTACAGGTAAAAGCTGGCTCCTTGGAGCAAAAATGTTTTTTGCATACGTTCCAAGGTACAGTCTGATATTAAGTTAGATTGTAAGCTTTCAGGGAAGGGACTATCACATATTATGTATTTGTAGAACACAGTTCAACGGATTCCTGATCCATATTGGGGCCTTTTGGTGCTACCACAATACAATTAATAAGCAGACACACAAAATGGGATTGAAATTAAAATAGAGGATCTGTAACACTTCTAGGCATGGACTTTTACAGACTTCTATCATATTCCCCTTTAGGAATCTCTTTTCTAAGATGAACAGTCCCAGTCTTTTTAATCTATCCTCATATGGAAGCTGTTCCATACCCCTAATAATTTTTGTTGCCCTTCTCTGTACTTTTTCCAATTCTAATATATCTTTTTTGAGATTTGGTGACAAGAACTATATGCAGTATTCAAGGTGTGGGCATGCCATGGATTTATATGGTGGCATTATTATATTTACTGTCTTATTATCTATTCTTTTCCCATTGGTTCCTAACATTCTGTTAGGTTTCTGACTATCACTGCCCACTGAGCAGATGTTTTCAGATAACTAGCCATAATGATTCCAAGATCACTGGTTGAGTGATAACAGCTAATTTAAACCACATCATTTTGTACATATAATTTGGATTATGTTTTCCAATGTACACTATATCCACTGGGTCACCTTTGTCCACATTTGTGGCTACCCTCAAAGAATTCTAATAGATTGGTGAGGCATGATATACCTTTACAAAATCCGTGTTGACTCTTCCAACAATTTGTGCTCATCCATGCGTTCGATAATTCTGTTCTTTACTATAGTTTCAACCAATGTGCTTGGTACTGAAGTTAGCCTTACTGGCCTAGAGCTCCTTTAAAGCCTTTTATAAAAACCAGCATTATATTAGCTATCCTCCAGTCATCTGGTATAGAGGCTGATTTAAGTGAACAGTTACATACCACAGTTAATAGTCCTGCAATTTCATATCTGAGTTCCTTCAGAACTCTTGGGTGAATACAATCTCATCCTGGTGACTTTTTACTGTTGAATTCATCCATTTGCTCCAAAACTTCCTCTATTGACACCTCAATCTGGGAAAGTTCCTCAGATTTGTCACCTAAAAGAATGCCCCAGGTATGGGAATCTCCCTCACATCCTTTACAGTGAAGCCTGATGCAAAGAATTCATTTAGCTCCTCTGCCACAGCCTTGTCTTCCTTAGGTGCTCTGTTAGCACCATGATTGTCCACTGGCCTCACTGATTGTTTGCCAGTCTTCCTGCTTCTGATGTACTTAAAAAAAAAAAATTCTGTTGGTTTGTGTGTCTTTTGCTAGTTGCTGTGCAACTTCTTTCTTGGCCTGCCTGCCTTATACTTTTACATTTGATTTGCTGGAGTTTGTTTTCCTTTCCATTTTCTTCAGTAGGATTTGATTTCCAATTTAAAAAAAAAAGTTTTTCTTTTTGCCTGTAATGGTCTCATTTACTTTGTTGCTTAGCTACGGTGGCTTTTTTTGCTCTTCACTTTTTTTGTGGTTTTTTTAAATTAGGGGTATACATACAATTTGAACCTCTATTATGGAGTTTTAAAAAGTTTCCATGCAGTTTGTAGGCATTTCACTCTTGTGACTGTTCCTTTTAATTTCTGTTTAACTAGCCTCCTCATTTTTGTGTACCTCCTCTTTTTGAAGTTAAATGTTACTCTGGTGGGTTTCTGTGGTATTTTCCCCCCTCCAAGGATAAGGATAAAATAGAAAGCGGTCTATAAAATCATGAATGGTGTGAAGAAAGGGAATAAGGAAGTATTGTTTACCCCTTCACATACCACAAAAACCACAGGTCACTCAATTAAATTAATAAGCAGAGGGTTTAAAACAAATATAAGGAAGTACTTCTTCACACAATGCATAGTCAACCAGTGGAACATGTTTCTGGGGATGTTGTGAAGGCCAAAAGTATAACTGGATTCAAAAAAAGAATTAAGTAAGTTCCTGGAGGCTGGATCCATCAATGGCTATTAGCCAAGATGATCAGTGATGCATTAATGCTCTGGATATCCCTAACCCGCTGACTGCCAGAAGTTGGGACTGGATGACAGGGGATGGATCACTTGATAAATTACCCTGTTCTGTTCATTCCCTTGGAAGCATCTGGCACTGGCCACCGTCAGAAGACAGGATTCTTCGCCAGATGGAGCATTGGTCTGACCCAGCATGGCCATTCTTATGACCACAGCTTTGACAACTGGCAGTTGACTCTGGTGCTGACCCTTTGCTTCATTTCTGAACCTGGACACCTGCTCTGTCCACAAGACCTGACTCCTGTTCTGACTACTACGCCAGATTGCCTACCTTCCAGTCCACCAGAGCACCATGACAGTAGAAATCTGATAGGGAAGCTGTGTTTGAATTTAAGAAATATTAAATAACAAATCCTCTTACTTAAATAAATAACATTTTTAAAAACCTACTAAATCAGTCAAATATTGTACATTAAAAGACAAATCCTAGACAGGAAAAAACTTACTTGTGGGTGGCCTAGTGAAATTAGCTCTTTAGGTTTTTGGAAGAGGCAAGGCAATGCTAGAATGGATAATTCTAACAATGGTGCTAATCCCTACAAGTACTAATAATATGATTCCATTTCAAAAAGCAGTTTCTCTCAGAATAATGCTCTGGCTGCCCTGCAGAAAGCAACTCACGTTCACCAACATCATGAGAGCTGGATGACAGGAATGTGCCTGCAGTTATTATCTGAAGCAAAGCTGATGAATCTTGTGAAGACAGGTGAAGCTTGCAACTGTCCAGTTAATGTAAAGTATTACTTAACTTTTATAATAAATAGGCTCAGGGGATCAGACCAAGATTTGGTTAACGAAAAAAAAATCTGTAAAGGATAGACTATCCAGTGCAGGAGACATGCAGAGTATTAGGGTTCTTTTGGTCTCCCATGTAGTACATTACTAAGCACTCCTGTATCAAGTATGAATAATCCTAGCAACAATCTTAATAAACTGTCTATGAGAAAATGACTGACACTTAAATTCCAGGTTATGTAACTAATTCAGGTTTTCAAAGGAGATTTGAAATTCAGGCTATTATTCTAACACAAACAAAAAACATAGAACAGCAGAAGTAATACCGGGAGTAAGGGGGTTTGCTTAATTTGAATGCGAAGAATGCAGTTTGAATGCAAATGGGGACAGGACAAAATAGCAGCATTGGCTGAGTTTATAAATATTATTCAAAAGCTTTTTAAGGAGCTCATGTTTACTGAAGAAGTGATTTTTTATTTTTAAGAGAACAGTTAATATAATAATACAGATGTATTGTATCAAACGTTAGCCTTTTTAAAAACTCTTAATCTTATGTGTGAGCTGAATCACAGTCTCATGGATTCTATAGGAGCTATTGGCTTGTTAAATTTTGGATTTATATACATTTGGGCTTTTACCATATTGTTTTCAGACAACAATCAACTATGTGGTCTGCCTAACTCTGAAGATCATATATTTCAGCGTTTTCTTGCTTTAGCTTATTACAAAAAGCTTGGACAATCATGGATTTATACAGACTGCCAACTATTAAACAACATCCCGCTTAGAACCTGGGAGTGAAATTTGGTACTACTCTTTGTTTTTATATCCTTGAATCCCATTGTTTGGCAATAAATTCAACCAACTTGTATAATTTAACAAAAACTATATTTAAACAAAGTTTTATCTTAAATTCACTAATTAAGGAAATTAACATCAAAATTCCTAGATAGATATTATGGGATACAATATAGAGGCATTAAGATAATCTCCCTTTTTTACATTGATCTTTAGCTGAACATCCAAGCCTTTTAAAGAACTTCAGTGGTATTTGAAGCAGAGGTCTGAGGCATTCCTAACATCTGTTTTGGCTTTTTTAACAGCCACCTACCTTCTCTTCTTTCTGTTTCTAGAAAGGTAAGGCGTTTAGAACATAAGGAGCAATGCCAGCAAAGAGAATGCAGAAAGAGGCAACAGCTGCCTGAAAATAATCCATTGAATAGGAGGTCTTCTTACACCAATTGTTTTTCTCAGTTAACTCTAAATCTTCCAAGTGTCAACACAATGCTCCCTTGCTGCAAACCATACAGATGCAACATTTAAAGAGACAGGATCATAAGAGGGCCAATACATTTCTAAGATCAACATCTGTATTTCTTTTTTTCCTTTGTGTTTTGTTTAACTGTTGGCTTAAGCAGAATTTTCCAGCAGGGTGCTTGATATCTTATTTCCATGTCAAATAAGGCTTTATCATATTTTGCATTATTATTAAAAATACATATAATATAAAACGCTGCACATAGAGGTCCCCTTTGGCTTTAAGAGAGATAACTAGGTTTAAAATAATTTGTAAACTGGCAGAGCCATTATTTCTTATGAAAACTTACTGGTTTGAACATTTCAAAACACTAACACTATTTAGTTACAGAAACACAACAAAGCCTTAAAAAAAATCTAAAATTTGAATACACATTACCATTAAAAACAATTAAACATCAATAAGACAATGTGGTCCAGCAGAGAGGGCACTGAAGTCAGGGTCAAGCTGTATGGCTCTGGGCAAGTCACATCCCTACTCTCTGCCGCCATGAGGGAAACTCAGGTTTAATGTATGCAAATCTCTGCACTTTAGGATTTTTATTATGGCAAGAGCAAGGGTGATGGAGAATTGAGAAGGAAGAGTATGTCTGATGTCACTCAGGAGCCACATCTCAGGCTAAATTAAAGGGCAGCATCACCCCGTGAGTGGAGCTGGCACACAGAGTGTGTGAGGAAGATGGTCCTGAAGAACCTCTCTACACAATCCCCACTACAATTTAAACAGTGTTAAGAGGTTGGGGGAACAGATAGAACTAAAAGGGAAACCCAAAGTGGTACATGTCAAAGTTCAGTAAATTTATCACTGTGTGAGATAAATTTGCCCAATGCTGAAGCACCTGTTTTATCTCTGAATGGAAGGTGTACCTCCCTCTTCTAGCACACAATGGGCCAACATCGCCTATAGCAATTGCAAATGCTGAAAAATGCTGCAGTGTCTGTAAGGAAATATTCGCTGTGTATTCACAGGGAGTAGAACAAGGATTTGTCTAATTTGAGCATACATTTGCTCCCCTCTTTCATTAGATGAGAAGTAGCTGCAAGTCAGTGGCCATATATAACACCAGCAGTTAATCTGATTTACAGCCCCTCCTACAAACCAATAGGTTCCTTGGCATCTTCCATGTCAAAAAGGCAGGATTAAAAGCCAGAACACAGCCCCTTCACACCCGCCAAGACTGTCATTTGGAGGAAGACTCCTTCTGTTTGGACTGATTTGATGGCAGTCTTTCAGTTCTCACTATTGGGGTGAAGGATCTTATTGTGTGTATATATCAGGGGATTTTTAAGACTCTTAGGTTAGCTGGTTTTTAGTTTGGGCTGATCATTTTTTAAGTCTCCCTTAGAAAAATAATTGAAGATTGACAGCCCTGTAATTTATATGCTGCTAAATACAAGAGATATGCAAAAATAGCAGAATAATGAGAACCCAGATCAGAATGCAAACAAAAGGCGCTAAACTGAACCTTGGGAATATTTATAAGAGAAATAAATCTGACAGAAACAATCCTTCTGAATGTGCACAGCTCCCTCCTCCATCTGCTGCAACACAGGCTGATAAAGTACAGAAATGCTACTGTAGCCCCTCAAGGCTTATTTTGACTAAAGCTTAGGAATGCAACATATAAACACTAGACTCCCACATTACACTGTTACAACTTGCATTAACAGCAACTGGACAAAAGCCACATTTTCACAGAACCATCTTACAGGGATAAATCTTGTGTTTAGTTTTTTTTTTTTTTAAAAACAATTTCCTCACATAAATCATGCTCTCAAAATTCAAGAGGTGACTGACATACTGCAAACAACTGCAGATTTAGTTTCCTTTTAAACTGTACTAAAGAGCTCTGTTTATCTATTTGATGTTTAACTGAAGACACACTGTGTTTCTGTATTCAGAGTAGTCAGAACTATGAATGGCAGCTACATTATGTTTCAAGATAGCAATTTTAGTTTCCTCAAGTGATACAGATCTATTTATTTCCTGGAATTAGCTCACTAGAGAAAGTTAAAAATATTATCTTTATTTGGCTACAGCACTAGCAATCACTCACTTCCCATCATTATTTGTATTGTGGTGGTTTCTCAGAGTCCCAGGCGTGAATCAAGACCCCACTCTGCTAGGTGCTGTACTAACACAGAACAAAAAGTCCCCATCCCAAAACATTTACCATTTAATAGAGCAGAAACCTCTACTAGTAGTTATTTCACCTCCACACAGAACTTCACCATAAGATGTTTACTGTAACTGCAGCACTGTTGTGTATTGAAATTTGGGCACTTTCTTTATGAATGCAGTTTTACTATTTTCACTATAATTAGCTTGTGATGATGTATAGAAGAAAGAGTTTTATCTAACGTAATTATGTACTATGTGCATATATCAAGCTAGTATTTCTAGTTTGAAGTAGCCAAAAAGAGAATGGTAACCTGAAAAACCTCATTATGGTCTATGTTCTTTGACTTGCTGTCAAGGCAGCTGTGCCAGTTAAAAGTAAACAGTACCAATCTTAAACTTACTTCAAACAAACACATAAGATTCACAGCAGAATTACAGTACTGTACAGCATTAAATTCTAAGCACTTGCTGCCCTCTTGTGGCTCCTCTTTATAACCACTAAAATAAAAAAAAATCTTCACCTAGATCAGGATGTTGAAAATTCAGTTTGCTTTTTCAAAGATTATTTATGCAAAACTTTCCTGTGATAGTTGCAGAAATAAAGACACAAAATAGCTTTACAAAATTAGGCAATGCTGTATTCAGCAAAAAAAATTCAGATGTTAAACAGAATGAGAGGGGAAGGTAGAGTGCAAGAGCAGTAATTTAGGCTATTATTTTGCTTTAGTGTACCAAGGCAAGAATGCAAGTAACAGCATATATTAAAGTCTTGGTAGGGTAGCTTACGTTTTTCCAGGAGATTCTTTCAACCAAAAGATATCATCACTCGTAATTCCATATTCCAATGCACCTGCAATCTATGAATAAAATGTGTAGATAATTTTGAAGTGGATATTACACATTAAATAAATGAAAAATTGATCTAATGGAAACAGTATAGTGTCTTGTAGCGCTCAACATCAGTTATGATTTTCTGCAAAGTAAAAATCACAAAGCTAAAAAACTACACAGTGGTGCCAGTACACATTGTAAAATTTTACTGCATTTGGTAACATGCCCAACAGTTTAAAAAAATCAACAGACCTATCATACATTGAACAATCCCTGAAATTCCCATTGCTTCTGGGAGGCATCAGCTCTATGTTCTTCATTGTGTGCTGTGACTTTTTAGAAAGTTTAGGCTCTGACCTATAGTATGTAGTATAGTATAATGTACTTTCCTACATACACTGTTGGAACAGTGGTTAACGTTGACTGAAACACGAGGGGGAACTGTCATCACACCAGCCAAGAAGTAGAGTGAGTGTCGCTTACCCAAACCAAGCAGAGGAGGGGAAGTTTTCTTCTTCTTTTATCAAAGAAATGGGAGCTGTTCTGCCCCTCTCCACTCCTCTTTACTTTTGCCCATGTGTAGGAAAAACCCTGAATGCTTCAAATATTACAAGTAAGTTATTTAAGGCAATTAGCAAGTTTTTTGGTGTGATCCAGAAGCTGAAGTTCTATCCAAACCATGATTGTGAAGCAAGGACTCTGAATTTTTTCTGTTTTAGTTTATGTAGGTTTTTATACCATGCACAACAACATAGTATCTGAGAGCCTTCCTGTAGTGCATTAAGCCACATGACTATATGTCTGTCACGTGTTCGTTCTTTTATCCTCTCCCCAGAGAGAGAAGCATGTTCAGTGGAGTTTCTGGTTTCGGTAGTGTGTGTACACATACACGTACACACCCCGTTGCTCTGTGTTTACGTTAAAGAAGATAAGGTTGAAGAAATAAGCCCTGCTCTTGGAGCAGAAGGCAGAGAGGTCTGTGATGGCCCAAGTTCATGTGGGAGTTCATTTCACAGTCTCGGACCACCCCCAATGAGGCTTCCGTCTCCCATACAGACAAGCTTTACTGTTATTGTTGAGAGTTCCATTGTGCCAGAGAAGCACAGGCTGGGTCTACGCTGACAGTGGCAAATTCGCTGCCATCAGACCGATTGCTCTGGATCGACTGAGCGGTCCGTGTAGACCTGCTCAGTTGATCCAGCAATTGACCTAGGAAAACCACCCCAGTAAGTGGCGTAGCGCTGCGTCAAAGGGAACATCCATCAGTGCCACTGAAGCAGTTGCTACTAGAGATTTGCAAATGATGTTGCATCAAAGTACCAGTACCCCTCCATGAGAATAAAAGGAAATGGGCAGACAACTCTGACATGACTTACTGACCTGAACGTAGATGATAAGAACAGCAATGCCTACACAAAAAGACGTTCAAGGCCACCTCCAGAGCTCTTAAGGAGAAACTCATTTCTTGTTTCTTCTTGCAGGGCTATAACCATTTTTAGACTGGCTAGGTCATGCTATGAGCCTTCTTTCACATAGGCATTACATAATTGGGAATTATACCTCCAGAAAAACACACAGAAAGCCTATTTTTCGTTTTTACACTCTATCAAAGGGATTGACATCATGTGTGATATAGGTATTCCCATTAGTTCTGAGTGGCTTAAGGCTCAGTGAGATCAACCTTTGGTAGATAACACAGATAGGCCGCAGGACAACTAACGTGCTATGGACCCTTGAACACCAGGTTATTGGTTAGAAACCATCCCTGGTTGATAGCAACTTCATTTGACAATAGACCAATGGCTGTTCAGTGGCTTATATGAAATGACTTCAGTTGTCTCAATTCAGTTTCCACTGGACAGGTATTTTCTCTCTCAAAGTCACCATCACAATTAAAACTGGCATCTTCAGGAAAGTCCAAAGAAAGTAAGTCACCCTGATCCCTAGAGGGGTACCTCCCAGTCAAGGAAAATACACATTGTCAGGATAGTGTAGGAGAGCTTGCACGGTGCATGGCCATGCTTAAACTGTCTGTTGTATAAAAAGATGACTCCAGTCTTAAGAGCTGTCAGTCTGACACCTTTCACCAGCACTAAAACCACGTTTTTAAAGAAAGCAGGACCTGCCTACTGCTCTGCAAATTCAGACACATGGCCCTGAGACATCTCATAAAACTGGATTACTTGGCACAGAAGCCTTTGGTAGCCTGATGGAAACTATTACACAAGCCATATGCTACTTCTAGCTGTTCTGCTGTCTTAGAAGGTTGAGGGTTTAAACTGCAAAACGCTATACTCATAGCAGGAGACTTTTGAGACTCAAGGACATGAGCCGAAATGATACAGGACATTCAGGGTGAGGAAACAGGGCAACAGGTTATGTCTGATTTAAAAAAAGGATAAAAAAACCTACCTTGAGTTACCCTGCATATCATAAAAACAGACTGACCAGATCCTGGATGGGTCAGAACTTTGAGTTCACAGAACAAGCAACATTTAAGCCTTTAAGTTGATACACAATTTCAGTTTAACTTCATGTATCTTATTTTAGTTTTTTCTGGAAAGCTTATGTGTTATGTTAAAGACAACTGTTCTAGCTCAGACAGGCACAGAAGTTTATCATCTATAACTTCACTTGTGCATTTATGTCCTTTATTAAGTCCTCCAAACATTCAGTATGATCTGCAGCACGAAAAGTAAAGCTATCAGAGATGTCACATGGCAGACATGACTTACGTGTGTAGGATATTTTGGCCTCCCTCCAGTGGCAATGACGATGTTTTCTGCAGTAATGATAGTCTGCAAATAAACATACAAAGTTTGGATAATCATGATCAGAATTCTCCTACCAATCTCTCCAAGAATCACCTGCTTTATTCTGAGAAAATCTTACTGTCTGTCATTAGCTTTTAATTATACGCATGTGGGTGATAAGAACTGAAACGAAATGGCATTAGCACATGCTATTTGTGTAAAGTGGTGCACCAACCAGCACTATATTAACAAAGGTTGTATTCATCTAAAGTGTGTGCACAAAAACTCTTCTACACTTTCTCCACCAGTCTGTCTTTTTAATATGGCAAGGCTTTCAACTCTTCTTATGATATTGATCAGACTTTGAAACATTCCTTTTGGATGCAGTCGTTGTGTACTAATGGCAGCTAGTTTTTTCTTTAATTTGCCTATGAAAAGATAGAGACCAGGACCTGATTTTCTAAAGTGACAAGTGATTTTGAGTACCAAAATCAAGACAACTTAAAAGGAGTTTGATTTTCACAAAGTGATGAGCATCTGCTGTCTGAAAGTCAGGCCTCAAGAAGTCACTTTCGAAAATTTTGGTACATTTACATAATTTTATTCAAGATCTTTTGCTAAAGGGGAAGAAGCGACTACCAACCATGACTCCGCTCAGTGCTTGAAGTCAGACGGCAATACTTTTGTATTAAAAAAAATGAATGCAATATTTTTCTAATTTTGCAAATGGAGGAAAAGCATCTCTTAGATGACGTAGAAGACAATACCAGGAGAAAGTTTTGTCTAGTGGTTACAGCCTAACAGAGTGAAGTTCTATTTATACCTTTGCCATTTATCTTGGCCCTCCCAATACTATGGGACTTTGGCCAAAACAATTAAACTTCTTGTGTCTCAATTTTCTCATCTGTAAAGGGAAAATAATAATACAAGCTAACTTGAAGTTGGGAGTGGGGTTTCGTATGCTCGATAGTCAATATATTAATGTGTTTAAGCACTTTGAGATACTTGAATGAAGAGTGCTTTACAATTGCAAAGTCCCATTAATCTCCCTGTTCAGGAGATTCTGGTTTGATAACTGCAAACTAAAACCTAGATCCCAGTAGATTTGACGGCTAACAACAGATTTGGGGCTAGAGTTTCGGAAGTTCCACAAGATGATGCTATAACAACCAGTGATGTTGCTCACCTCTTTACCTGCATTTGTCAAACCACGGACTGTGTGCGCATCTACAAAACTGCCTTTGAGGTTGAAATACTTCACTTTTCTGTTTAAAAAAAGTACACACTTAGTGAACAAGAATCCAAGGGACATACAATCAGCTAGCCCACTCTTTTAAGAGTATCAAACCTAAAGTGACAAAGATGTAAATGGCAGCAAAACAAGAGAGTAAACGGAAGGGGAGTAGCAGCATTTCAAAGATCTATTTGTTGCTTCACCACTGACTTATTATGTGACCTCAGGCAAGTCATTTAAGTAAAAGTTATCTACACAATGGGAATAATACCTATTGTAAAAGATGTTTCAAGGTATAATGCTTGAAAAGAATCACTGACCTACTAGATGACAGGTGCCATGTAAGTGCATAGTATTAATATTTCATTATAGTGCACCCTTAGGAACATAAGCTTTGTGACTCCCTCAGACAGACATTAACTGGAGTCACATAGCTATGCACCTTCCAAGTTACCCATTAATTTCTTCACTACGGAGGAAACATTGCCACGGGTCTAGACTGCCTTGAGAAAGGCCTGAGGACTAAAAAGTTGGGGATAGTGTTTTTTCTGCTCAGTAAATTATGTTAACTACACATTCATTTTTCTAGTTCAGCAATATTATTTACAGGCTCATTGGTGTTGTGTGCATACCCTTGTGGACAAATCCAAAATTCTTTCACAAGAATCCCAGATCTAGTCTATTTTATATTCATGTAAATGCCCTTTCACACCAGAGAGGAGGTTTTCTGATCCCTAAAAACCATCCCATTCACTTGTACTCACCCTTAAAGTTACTGCTGTGCTCCTTCCAGAAGAGGCTAGGCACAATTCCTTCCAAAGCTTATCAGTACTACTCTGTCATCCCAGCAGAAAGATTTCTAATCAAATTCCTAACTTAAGCTCTGTTACACCGCAAAATTAAATCTTTGGGATGACTACATGTCTCTCCTAATCAATTTGCACATAAGAAGGATAAAGTGGCAAATTTTTTGACTAATTTAACTGACATTAACAAACAGACATATTCTTAGCTGGAGAGTTTCAATCCATGCAAAAATGCTAACTTCTGTAGGAAATTCCAAAGTTGGTCTACAAAGAGAAGAAAAGCTGCTTGACTTTGTGAGGGATGATGAAATTTAGGGTTTCATTTACTTGTCCTGTAGCTGCACTCTGTGTCCCCAGTTCAAGGATTTGACATAATTTTGAACAGCTTGTGCCATGATAGACCTATCAAGAAACAAGACACTAAGTGTTAACTCATCATTACACAGATTCTGAAAATGCAACTCAAAGACTGATGCACAAGTAATTGATGGACGTTCGGAATATTTTTGTAACATAAGAGACATTAAAACAAAATGCAAAAGTAACACATACACACAATCTTCCTTGTAAAACTGACAAGTTTGCTTTTTCCAAAGAGAGGCCAAAGATTGATACAAGTGAAATTCAAGTCTGTTGCAGTCCCAGAGTGACAATCAGCAGGGAAAATTTCAGTACTTTTATTACATATCCACAGGAAACAAAAATGCATAGGTACAATATTCTTTACCAGTCATGGTGAACAGAGTGGGATATATTCCAGCCATAGTGTTGGGCATCTTTAAGGGCGCTCCCTAAAAGAGCTGCTTGATGCATAAGCTTTTTAGGAATGCAGCCAACATTCACACAAGTGCCACCAAGTCCCCATTTGGTTCCTAAAGTGAACATACAAAAAACCCAAAATGATCATTTAAAACTAACACAGTTAGTTTGGAAGCCACAGACACCACTTTCACTGTAACATACGGCTGCTGATGTGTTTCTAACTCTGCTTACAGTATTTGTGGACATTCTCTAAACAGTAACTTCTTATTTTTAAGTTTAACATTAGTACTGAAAATACCTTAAGTCTGACACTGCTCAAGGCACAAAAGATCTAAAGTACAGCAACACCAGCTATATACAGTCACATTCAAATGTCTGTGTTCCTACCTCCTAAATTGATAGAATAAACCATTGAAAAAAATCAAGAGCTACTTGATTTATAGATAAGATAATGAACACAAGCGGAATTGTAAATTATATTTGCTAACAGTCATGTTTTAACTGAGGACAGTGATTTTAAGTCCAAATTCTGCTCCCAGTGAAGTCAAGGAGAGTGATGTTATTGACTTCTCATGGGCAAAGGTTTGACTCAGCATACATCTACAATGCCAAATCCCACCAACAACACTGGCACTAATGTGTTTAGAAATGGTCCTATTTAAAGAGTGTTTGATATAAAAAGTGATTCTGGCTTACTTTCGTACCTTTAGGTGAAGGATCCACATAATCTATAACAGCCACCTTCTTTCCAAACTGGGCAGCTTCAAAAAAAAAACAAGGGCAGCAATCATATTTAGCAAACAGGGAAATACATGAAGAAAAACCTCATTTTACTGCTGCAGTTTTGAGAAAAACACAAGGATATTAGACGTGTTAAATACAGTTAGTAAGAAGAGGACTTCCCTCACTTTTCCAGCAGCTGTTTGGCTTTTCTAATTTCAGCAACAGTTCTTATAGTGTGTAAACATGCAAAAGGTATAATAAAGAGTAAAGGAAAAAAAAGATACTATCTACTGAAGCATTCAGCATAACTGAAGCTATTATTTCACTGCTGTTCTGTGGGAAAAATTCAGATGGCAATGAAGCCAGAGTTTAAAGAAAGATTAAAAAACATGAGACTGTTCTGTTCTTGTCTATGAATGACTACTTAACTATAACTGCAGGGGACTGAATTAATGATTTACGAAAACATTCTTTGTAGGGAGTGAATGCTTTAAGGAGACCAACAGAGACAGTAGTGAGATACAGAGTCAAATATTTTGTTTAAATTAATGACAATATTATTATTATGTCTTTGCAGATCCAAACCTTCTTTTGCACAAGCAAGGCCTCCAGAACCTCCACCAATCACCAGAAGATCATACTCATTCTTCTCTTTAAAAGAAAAAAAAACATGAAAAAACAGAAGAAATGAGAAAGATGGCAAAGGTACATTTGGGGTCTTTTTTTACTAAAATATTACATCCGATCAGTGTCCCGTAACGCTCTACCCACTAAAACATTCAACCCCCGAAAACATGCTAGTGCATGAAAATCAGCAGATAAAAGTGACCGGTCTGTTTTCAGCAAATGAAAACCAAAAAGTAAAACAAACAGCAAATAGGGTGAAACGTAAATTAGATATTATACTGAGACTCTCCACCAAAAAATGGGTTGACACAATAAATCATAAAGTGATTCCAGTAAGCTAGAGACAAACTCATTATAATTAAAACTCTAATGCATATTTTATTGACAAGAGTGTAACAGATGTGGCTGAATTTGCCATACATGCAACAGCCAAAGCAACATGATAAATAGTCCTATAAAACTTTGGTTGGAAAAAAAAAGTAGTTGCAGAGGTGGAGTGGCCATTTTTCTATGCAAACTATTTAATGTTTGTTCTTAAGCAAGCAGAAGCAGCAATCTACTGCACAGTCCAGTGGTGTGAAACAACCTTGGGTAGTTTAATAACTCATTTTTAACTTACAGAAACATACAAATGTCCAAAACAAGGAATTTCCTCCAAAAAACCCCACCCAGACCACTTCGGCTTTCTAACTGCTTGCTTTTGCAAGCTATCGAGTGCCACAGACCTGTAGCCAAACACGTACGAACCGCTAGCACTCGACAACTGGCAAAATACAAGCAAACCACAGTCCCAGGCCCTCTCACAACAAGGGTCAGCACGAAGCCATGCGGAGGGGTCAGAAGAGAGCCAAAGGGAGCCCCAGGCCCACTGGGCCGCCCTCCAGAACACCATGGCTGTGCTTAAAAACGTGTGAGCCGCCTTCAGATCAGGTATCACTGCCCTCCTGGGCAACACCTGGTCTGAGTGTGTAAGAGCTGGGGGGTGAGGGGCAGAGTCCTCTCCCCTCCCCCCACATTTCCAGGGCAGTAGAGAGCCACCTGGATGCCCCTCCCCCAGCCTAGCGCCAGGAGCCCCCGCCCCCGCCCCCTAAAGGTCTCAGTCACCTCCCCCGGCCGCTGCCCCGCGGGCTGAGGCTAGGCGGGGACTGGGAGGCGGCCGCCGCCGCCCCTCCTTGTCCCTGCCCCAGCAGCCGCTCCCCCGGCAGGGGGCGTCGTTCCCCGCTGTCCCGCAGCAGCCCGCCAGGAGGCGGAAGGGGGAGGCCATCGCCGCCGCCCCGGCAGAGGCTAAGACGAGCCGGTAGGAGGAGGGGGGCTGCTGTACCTGACAGAACCCGGGCCGTACGGCACAGCACGGGCTCCCATAGGGAGCGCTTCCGCCCTCGCCACAGCGCCGCCATGTTGTACGGCAAAAAGGGCGGCTGTGCGCCCAGCTCCGGCCCAGACAGGACCCCAGATGGTCGGGCTGTCCTGCACAGTGCCTGACTAAAAAGCACGGAGCGGAGCCGCTACTTTAAAGCGCTCCAGCTCCTCGAAGGTAACGGGTGGGGCAGAGGGTCCGGGGCTAGACTCTGCCCCTTCCCAGAGTCGGCTCCGCGGGGAGGTTGCGCTAGGCTCGTTCGGGGCGGGAGTCAGGCGGGCGGTAGTGCCCGGGGTGGAGCCCAGGGCCGGGCGTTGCTAGGCAGCCAGGGGTGGCTCGCCGAGTCCTTGTCCCGTCAGAGGCGCTGTGCGCCCGGCCGGAGCCGCGTCGCTCTTACGGCCCCTTGTGAGGCGCGGCGCCCGAAAGCCGGCGGCCCGTGGGCACCCGCAGCTCCCGCTTCTAGGCCAGGCGGGGGAGAGAGCCCGGGCGGTGGCGTCAGGTAATTCTGGTAGTTTTGTGTCCGAAGCCTTGCTGCCTTCGTGTGAGGTCAGCGCGAGATACCCCCCCCCCCAAACGCCGCCCGCCCGGCCTTGGCCACGAACTGACTTTGTTTCACGTGGCAGTTTTTTGGGAAGTGGCGCCCACGCGCCCTGGAAAAAGAATGGCGGGAAAGTCTCCGCAGAAAGGGGGGCGGTTACCAAAGAAATAAAAGCCTCCCAAGCGGTTTGAGCAAAGAATCCCAGGCGAGGGCCAGACCGATTTCTCGGAGCAGCTGGGGTGAAGAATGCCTCCCTCTTCCCTGAGGTGGTAGAACCAGCCCAGCAAGGCGACCCTAGAGGAGTGACTGGGATATTTACCGTGTCATTAGCACACAACCTTCTCAAGATGAGGAGGCTCTATGCAATATGTGTGCCCCAGCTTTCCTCCTATTCAGGGCCGCCACACAGGGCGGGGGGAAGGGTACACTTGATCAGGGCCCAGGCTGCAACCCCCATGGTTATGTGTGTGGGAGCGGGCCCATGTTACACGTTTGTACTGGGGCTGAAAAAATTATGCTTGGGCCCTGCTCCCAGTACCATATCATGCCCCTTGGCACAGTAGCCTTACACTATTGTTACCAGGGATCCCTCCACAGCCACTCAAGTGAAGGCAGGAGAGTCTCTGAGGAAGCAATCTAGTGCTTTGAGGGGGATCCTGTCTCTGAGTGTGCAACCTTGGGCAGCACTTCACCTCTCTGTGCTTCCTGTTACCCATCTGTAAATCAGCGATAATGATATTATTGAGGGATTTAATTATTGTTTGTAAAGTGTTGTGCAATGCTCTGGTAAAAAGTGCTATAGAAATACAAACTAGTCATTAATCAAGCTTATGCCAGAGCATTGCAAGCTTTTATTCATTCTGAAGTTCTGGCTATTGTCCAGCTCCCTGACATAACCGTAGATTATGGAAATCTAGATACTTTGGTGACTCGTGTTACAGATACCAGCGCTGGGACTTTAAATCCTTATCCCTATGCAGGAACAGCCCCAGAAAGGAACCATCTTTAGCCGTTCCTTAGTCTAGTGCTTCCTTAAGTTAGCTCAGGAACAGCATTGAGTAGCTTATGAAGAAGTTGCCACCAGCAATCTTGTGCTTGAAATATGATCAGTCCCATCCAGGGCTGAAGGGTATCACTGGGTGGGGGAAGAGGCGAGATGGAGGAGAACAAAAATAGGGAAAAGAAAGGTTTGAGAAACTAAAGACCCCCTGTACTGTAGGTAAAAATGCTCTGCATACAGCATGACTCTTTTTGCTCATTGTAGTTTCGCAAACCATGAAACTGCAACACTTTCATAAAAGGATTGAAAAGTTGTCTGGTATCGTTGTGCTAAAGATCTCCTCGGTATTGCCTGTTGAATGTCAGAGAGGTGCTGTGCACAAAGAGTTCAATATGTCCAAAAGGTGGAGCAAGTTCTCCTTGCTGTGGATTTACCTTAATGGTCGTTTTCCATGGGAAAATGCTGCTGGACCATTATGTTATTTTGCTACTAGGAAAAGACTTTAAAGTGGCAAGACACAGTTGATAGCATGTCCCATAGCTAGGAATCCTTATTAGAAAATGCTCTGATCCTCAGCCCTGGAGAAATATGCTCTCAGGACCATCAGTAGCATTTATTTCAGCATCAGCTGTAATCATGGGTCAATGTGAGAGGAGAACTTGCCTCACTGTTGGCTTTGGGGATAAAAGAGACAGCATAAAGCAGTGTATTGCGGTCTAATGATCAGATTTGTTTAGCTCAGTGGTTCTCAACCTTTCTAATGCCGTGACCCCGCAATACAGTTCCTCATATTGCGGTGACCCCAAACCAAAAAATAATTTTGGTGGCTACTTCAAAACTGATGACGTCAGCAAGCGCCGGACACACGTAATGCGCTGCTATGGACTGTGGAGCGTTCCCCCCGCTTCCCCCGCCCCTTAGGCCCCGGACGGATGATGCAATCACGTCTGCGCATGCGCGCAGGCATTCAGTTTGGAACGCGCATCCATAACGGTGTGCGTTCCAGCTGAATAGTGCTGCTACAGATGGTAGCGCGACTTCTCAGCGGCTAAAGCCATCGGAAATATGTATTTTCCGATGGCTTTAGGCGACCCCTGTGTTTTGGTCGTTCGACCCCCGCCGGGGTCGCGACCCACAGGTTGAGAACCGCTGGTTTAGCTGATAAGATGATGGCTATATCCTCATTTTAGAGGAATGAGTGCAGTCCCCAGGCCCGCATTTCTAGCCAGTTGCTGTTTGAGTATCCAGGAGGATGAATGAGTTCAAATGAACCCTGAGTCTGCATGCCAACCTTGAGGAGATTATATCTCCAAAGAGTTCTGTTAACTTTTCCTGTGCATCCCAGTATCATCTCTTTCTAATGTGGATTGAGTTTGAGCCAGCTACTTTTCTGGGTGCACTTGCCTCATTTGCCGTGAGTCAGCTGGGATACAGTGTTAGCCATACTTGCTGAGAGACATAGGTGCCATTTGCCATGTTATGAGATGGTGAAATGCCACCAAATGCAGAGGCATCTACATGTATGTTGAAAAGATGTGAAACAGTCAAGGCCTTTGGGATGCTATTAGTGAGAACTTCCCCATGATGACTCTCTGGGACTTGAAACCTATCTGGAGACAAAAGTGAAGCTAATTTAGCACTACTCTATCTACTCTTACATTCTCATATGTATCCAATGAATGATCAGTGGTACAACAAACATCATAACTGACTTAGAAAACCTGACATATGAGAAAGGGTTAAAAAAAGGGTATGTTTCCTCTTGAGAAACGAAAACTGAGAGAGAGAGAGAGAGACCTGAATACTGCCTTCAGATACGTTAAGGACTGTTATAAAGAAGACAAGTGATCAATTATTCTCCATGTCCACCAAAGGTGGGAAAAAATGTAATTGGCTTAATATACAGTAAGGGACATTTAGGGTACATATTGGGAAAAACTTTCTAACTATAAAGATACTTAAGTACCAGAATAGGTTACCAAGGAAGGTTGTTGCATGGTCGGTTGAAGAGAGAGAAATTGAGCCGGGTGGCGCAATAAGGAACGTTTATTTGGTTACAGCTTTTAGTTCATTTGCTTTTTTTTTTTTTTTTTTTTTGTTAGGTTTAACAAAGAGAGCTCTGAGTTTATTGCTTTACAACTTTTTATTTAAAATAATACGTAGATACACACACTTTTACAACACCCCATACATTTTTATTTGGTAATATAAAAGATTATAAAATGAATATTAGTGGCTAGGGAAGGTGGATTATTATATTTGCTTTTGTTTGTTATTTTTTACAAAACTTGCATATCATATACTTTTAACAGCAGGAATGGCCATGAAGTCCCTTAACAAACTAGTAACAAGGAAAGAACTAGCGGGAGAGATCACGGGCCTTACCTAACAGATATGCTGTTTGGGAAAGAAGAGATAACACCCCTTTACCACATTTTTTGTTTAGGTGGTGAAGGGAGGAATGAAAGAGAGAACATAGCCTATTTATGTTACACCCTTGTGACTATGGTACCTATTGGGTAGTTTGCCCTGCTCCAGCCACTGCTAGAAAGTTGCCCTGATATGCTTCCTCTGTCCCTAACTTTAAGGCTAGAAAGTTGCTGTGGCTTGCTTCCCTCTCTTCCCTCCCCACCCCCCAACTTCAAAGCTAGAAAAATGCTGTGGTTTGCACATAATTATTGATTATGTAGAACATGGCCTTTTCAGCCCAAGTCAGGGGTCCCATGGAGGACAATTTGTGTCCAAAGCCTGGGCCCAACTCCCAGCCCTCCAGGAATGTGGCTCAGTGCTGACATCCTTTGTCCCCGCCACCACAGTTTTGATTAGAAAAACATCCGTCAGGGATGGTCTAGGTATACTTAATCCTACCTCAGCATGGAGGAAGGGGGACTGGACTTGATGACCTTTCAAGGTCCCTTCTAACCCTATATTTCTATGATTCTGTGGTCCCAAAGGTCATGCATGGATCTTTTAATATCAGAAATGGGAGCTGTAGTTTGTCCAGTGTCCATGGCTGTAGCCGAGCTGGGATGTCTGATCAGGTATTAGAAAAGCAAACCTGAAATCATGTTCAGAAAAGTCTTTTATGCTGATAGATGAATCCATGTATCTCCTACACCCAAGATGCTTTGGTATGGAGCTATAAAAGAACACCATATTGGGATGCAAACAAATTTCTTAAAAGATGTTATTGCTTCATATTTTCTGAATTTTGTTATTTGTAGCGAGACATTTAAACATTTTACAGTTAATTTTATACTTTGTATGGCATTTAGTTTATTTTGAGGGGAGATGTTTGTTCAACAGATTGTAAACAATACATTATGAAAATGGAGAAAGGACTTAGTGTGTGATATGTTTCAAAATACTTTAAAATAAGTTAATCAAGAAACCAACCGATATACATAATCTTGGTATTTGTAAAACAATAGACCTGCCAAGAAAGAGACTTTCATTTGGGGATTATTTTTAAGGACAGTTTTAAAAGTCTGTCTCTCTTTGTCATGAAGGATTGTATATTTGTGTTTTTCAATTAAACTTTTAAAGTCTCCTTCATGGAGAAAATCAGTTTAAGAGACAGTTTTGTAACTTTCTGATTGGTACAATGCAGTGTTGTTGGTCCCAGGCTATTAGAGACACAATGTGGGTGAAGTAGTATCTTTTATAGCAGCAACTTCTCTGAGTAAGAGAGAAAAGCTTTTGAGCTTACATTAGCAGACCTGAAGAAGAGCTCTGTGTAAGCTTCTCTCTCACCCACTGAAGTTGGTCCAATAAAAGATATTGCCTCACCCACCTTGTCTCTCTGATTGATACAAAACATTATATTGCCTTTCCTGTTTGTTTTGGCTCTATTCTCCTTATACCTAAATAGTATTTGCCAACTCTTCTAGCTAGAAAGAGAAGAGGAAGAGGAGGAAGATAACAGCCAAATTGGGTAGCTAATGATTTTTTTAAAGTTACTACACTATTATTCTGTTTTGCAAGGTTGAAGGGTGAATTAAAGCATTTGTATCTAACTATTGTATTGAATGTCCTGTGTGACTGGAGCTGGTTCACTGATTGGGGACTCTACAATTTCTTTCCACGTGTGTTTTTTTTCTGTGGTCAACTGTCAGTGTGGAGCCTGATCATCTTGGTACAAAGGAGGGGGTGAGGGAGAAATAGACCGAGGAATGACATGCGGTATAAGTGAAATGAATGGGATTATCGGTGGAAGTGACTTAAACAGTAAAGCAGGAGAAGAGAGGCAGAGCTGCAGTGGAACCGGAGAGTGAAATCAGGACCTCTTGGCTGGTTCTTCTGAAATAAAAGATCTTGGATAATAGTCAAACCAGTTTAGTGTGTGGGAAATACATTAATGTGGAGGCTAGCCTGGCAAATAGGGATACCAACTCATCCAACACAGATAAAAACTATGGAAAACTAATCAAAATGGTTTGTATCACTTTAGCATGAGGCATTTCAGTTGAAAGTTGTGTGGCAAGAATTTTCAAGCTCCAAGTCTTTGCTTTGTGGGTTGTAGAAATAGAAAATTGTACTCTTTTTATAGCTGTATTGCTTTACATTGGTATAAACAGAACTTCAGTTAGTTTGCAACTGAAAGAACTGTACAGTATCTTAAAACCAAAAAAATGGCCTGGATGTTAGAACTCTTGCAAAAATTGGTTTATGGAGATTTTTAAAAGCAGAATTTCACAGAAAGATGTCGAAGTCTAAATGAAAATGAAATCAAATTCTTAATCTTGGTTTAGGAGACTGATGCAGTAATCAGATTTCACCGTAAAGCTTCCATAGGATCCAGAGCATTGTTAAAGTCTGTGAACTTTCCTGCATTGCAATTTTGAGATTTAATATATAAGATCTGAAGGTGTATCTAAAGCAGTGATTTTCAAATATTACCACTTGTGGCTCAGTCTGCACACAGTTGCAGTCCATGTGGCATCCTCAGAGCCATACAAGTAGCATATATATTGTGTGGCTGCAGCCTACATAACACAGAGAGAGCTGCATATGCGGCAAACAATGGAAGGAAGAACATTTCCCTTGATCTGTAGGTGTCTATAGTAATGTTCCATCTCTTTCCTCTGTCTCCCTTTGTTTAGGCTTCAGAAATCAGGCTTTGACCAGGGTTATTCGGGAAAGACAACATATGCTGATGTAATCTGCATATGTGCCATCCATTGTCTACATCATCCTTATCATCACATTCTACTGCCTTTTCTATACAGACAAGTTGTACATCTAACTATACGGGTGTATTTAAAGCTGTATGCAGCCCCCTAGGTTGGATGCAGTTGTAGTGGTATAAATGTGTTTATATTGACACATCTTATTACAGAAAAGGGGATTAAGCTATATCAATGTAAATCATCTTTTTACTGGTATAAGTGCATCCACATTTAGGGGTATAATTTTTTTACCAGTATAGTTGTCCTGGTACAACCCTAAGTGACATAGTTTAGATGGCACAAAAGCGGTGGATAGAGCAGGCTTCAGAGTGGAATCAGAGCAAAAGACATTGTAAACATTTACCAAAACTAAATAAATGTTTTAGAACTTAACAGGATTTTTAAAAATAATAAGGATTAGACATTTATATGTACAATAGGATCATCCCTCTCTACATTAGATAGATTAAACAATTTATAATAGATGTAAATCCTCAGGGCATAAGCCAACACCTAATAGTTTGGGGTCAGGAAGAAGACTTCTTTTATGAGCAAATTATTCCATAATTGCTCATTACAGTGTTTCTTGCACCTTCCTCTGAAGCAGCTGATATTGACCACTGTCAAAGATGTGAAACTAGTTGGACCTCTGCTCTGATCCAGTGTTTCAGATTCTGTCTTGCAGTTTTACATATGCAATAGAACACATCAAAAACAGGAGGGGTTACGAGTTTTCCTACATGACATCACTGAATACTGTAGTGCTTACAGAAGCACTACATTGTGCTTACATTGACGATAAGGTCAATGTGTGGCTTGAGTCCTTGTCTGGTTTAGCCCTACAGTCCAAAGGTCTGAACAGTAAGCAGCTCTTCTGACCATAAAAAAAGGGAAAATATATTCCAAATTAAGATTAATTATAATTGGTACTGTTGATCTTCCTGCAGGCATTGGCCATCTTCAGTTGTTCGTGGTCTCTTTTAAAGGTTTCGTCTAGATTTAGTGATGGTGTCGATGTTAAGAAATCTTTAATAGTGGGATCATGTTTAATTTTGTATACACTGGGAGAGGTTTCAGATGCAAATGTGAGATTATTGCTAGTGGAACTGGAATTCATTGGTTTTTCTTGGTTCTGTTTGGCATCTGGACTATAGAAAAAGATTTATTAAGCTGAAACTCTTAACAGGTGGAGTTGGCCTTCTGAAGTTATTCTATATCAATATAAGGTAGTGTTGTTTGTTGTGCTATGTGGCAAAGTATTCACTTACTTTTTGCTTAAAGAAGTACAAACCCACCCAGTCCTCACGCATTACCCCTGACCTCTCACAATTCCTTATTCATTTCATCCACTTCCTCCTTATACTTTTTCCTTCTCCTTAAACTTTGTGAATTAGCCCCAGCCTACTTCATAGACCTTCATTTGTGACCTTGTCAGCTACCATAAATCCTTTCTTTGTCCCTTCACATCATTTGGCTACCGTTGGGGTGAGCGCCTTCTTCTCTGCAGGCCTTTTAGAGCATTTTCCATGATGGTGTTATAGAAAATTGCTCACTTCTACTCTTGCTAAGCTT
Organism: Mesoclemmys tuberculata; assembly: GCA_007922155.1. Taxonomy (NCBI): domain Eukaryota; kingdom Metazoa; phylum Chordata; order Testudines; family Chelidae; genus Mesoclemmys; species Mesoclemmys tuberculata. Next base: position 2,151,293 of record ML675640.1, read on the forward strand.
CTTAAGGTAATAAAACTGTCCACAGTCGAGTCTATTTATAGCTGTATGCTGAAATGGCTTTTGTTTCTTTTCTCTCCCTATCTGAGTGTATTGCAGTTCCGCTCTCTTCAGTATTATTGCTGCGAAGGGAACAGACACTCTGGATTTATTTCATGATGTGTCTCACATTCAGCCAAAAGGAAGGAATTTTGTTAGAGTATGGCTCTTCTCTAAGCTTTGGTCTGTGTCTTGCAGAATTATTTTCTGCATGAAAGCTATAAATGTTGTGGTATTTGATTTTCTGTTATGCACTGATCACTTCCCCCCTCATTTTCCAGTTCTTAGTCTTACTCATTTTATTATACAAAAGTCCCCAGCAACACTACAGTATATGGATGTGCATGGGGCTTGTATCTGCCCTTGACAATTGGTTACACAGGGTGATAGGTCTGAACTGGGGGGAAAAAAGAATTAAACTCAGTGGGCCATATTCATCCCTGGTGTAATTCCATTGAGCACAGTGACTGATTTACACTGCAGACTGTCTGTCAGCATTCACCCTGCGGTAACTAAGTAACAAGAACAGTGTCACTAGAGGATAGAGCCAACATGTGTTGTGTTCTCTGAGGTCATCACGGTGCTGAGCACCTTTCAGAAATGGCTCCTGTGTTCTGTGTGAGGAAGAAGGGGGGAAAAGGACACGGCTCCTTTTAGAATCCCTGTATACCAGAACGTGATAAGCTGTGCCAGTGATGTGATCAAATGTGACAGACTACTGCAGGCTTGTATTTTGTAAAATCCACATCACTACAGCACAGGAAGAGATCAGAAGGAACAGCTTCTGTTCTGTTCATGAAGGTACATGTTTATATTTTCCTATTTCTTAAAGGGATATGCTATGCGCACTTAGAAAATGCCACTATTTCAGATGGTGCTGGGTAGGAAGAAGCAGCTTTTTCCATGTTTCTGACTGGCAGGTACTCTAGTGAAGCTAGTTTGTGGGCAGCAACAGTCTTCAAAGACGAGTAAGACATATTATATGTAATGCTTTCCTATTGTATTGTAAATCACGACAGTTGAAAGAGCAAGAGTTGATAATCCTGACTAGGTTGAAACAGTAAATGATGGATAACTATGCTGGCAGCTAGTACCCATTAGAATTACTTTTTCAAGAAAAAGCTGAACATAAGTCAAGCTTATGTTCAGTGATATTTATGATGATGAATAGGAGCTTTGATAAATGTTTCTATAGCTAAATTTCACCCTGGTTTGCATTCTGATTAGGGAATGCTCCTAGAAAAGTGCCTTTCTTCTGTCTGAAAGGGAGACCAGACGAGCCAGTATCTTTGCAGCTGCCTCACAGGCTATCTGCTTATTGTCCTTGGTGGTTATCTTTCCTTAATGGGACAGTTACAAAAACCAAAACCCATCTTTCCTTACTAACACCACCTCAGGCTATGAAAGCTAAAATAATTTTAAATATCAAGATTACTTGAAGAATACGTCAAGATTTCTGTGTTTTAGGTTTGCTTTTTGCACTTGCTTAGCCAGGGACTCTGATAATAGACTGTTTAACTTTGTTTTCTGGTTTTCATGCTCTAGTGCAATGCTGCAGTATTCATAGTATACCACAACAATGGTATACTTTGATGGCTTTTGTCTGCATGCCCAGAAGCGTGCTGGTCATATTGAGTATTAACACTGTCAGCAATGTGTGTGTGGTCATTCTGGTTTACTCTCATCTACAACCAAGGGCCAGAGCGCTAGTTTTACCTTTTCATTCAACATTCCATCAATGTCAATGGAATGTTAGGCTGCACATGGCACATTCAGCAGCGCGAGGGGCCTGTGAATAGCTCAAAATTGTAAACAATTAAGAAACAAATAAGGAACCTTTAGAAATAATTAAGACAATTAGAAAAGTGATATCCCAGTAAACTTATTACTATTCAGGGCATACTATAATAGATATTTCTTAGTTAAAAAGCATGTTTTTTAGATCACAAACTCTGGCCCTAATCTGGCAACATGATACTGTGAGTGGACCTTTACACCTGCCTGGATTGGATTGTTGGATGGGTAGGGCTTGAGGGAAAATATCAACCAAACAAAATCAGAATCCATTTTATAGGGCACATGAGCACTGCAAAGCTTTATTAGGACAGTGAGTGGAGAAGAATATCCTAAAGCCAATAGAAATTGCAGAGGCAGTTTTAGGAGGAAAGAATATAAATATTTTAATTGAAATCTGGCTAGTGCAATAGAGATAAACATCTCTCTGAAGCCTAATTAATGTGGATTCTAGTACACAATAGGCATTTATAAATTGCTGCCCTCTTCCTGTCATCCAGAAGAATGAGAAGAAACCTGTATTTGTTTCCCTTGAATCTGGAAAAAGGCAGAATAAAAGACTAAACAAACAGATTTACAAAACCCCTAAACCAGCAGAAGTTCGCATTTATTGAAGATTGCCATTTATGTAGTCATGCTAATGAAGATGAATTATAGTATTAGGAGAGTACAAGGAGTGAGAAATGTAGATTTTAAGTGAGGAAATCCTCAGTGAAAAAAGTTGAAAAGTGCCTCTATCTTGATAACAAGATGTTGATGGAAAACCTATTTAATTTGTACTCAACAAAAGCGGACAAGTCCAGATTAAGCTTCTTTGGCTATATGATTTGTTCACATTTGGGAATATGCTGGATTTATGCAAGTAAAAGATTTAAAAGAAAACCTTGTTTGACTTTCGGTCTTATTGTTACATCTGTCAGAAAACAAAGAATAAAAATATACTTCATATTTTTAAATATCAGATTGAGGTTTGTATTTATTTGGTTGGTTTTTTCCTTTTTAGAAAATTTTAAATTTGTGATTGCCGAGACAATATGTTCTTTGGCGGAGACTGTACCTTCCAGCCAAATTCCTTTGCTAGTCTTCCTCCGTGGAAAAAACTGAAAATAAGTACCCACCGAATGCCATAGAAAGACAGATGGGTTTACTCAGTTTAGTGTAGGACAGGGAGTCAGGAATTTGAATTCTAATCCTGGATTTCACACAGATTCCCTGTGGCCTTCGGAAAAGTAATTAACTGAGATTTTAAAGTCTGTGCAAAAGCATGCAAACGCTTTTAAACTTGCACAAAATGCAGCTGTACAATGCCCTGTGTGGCCATGTGACTCAGGCTTGCAAACACATGCATATCCTTGACTTTCACTAGTGCAGCAGGTGTTCTGATGCACAATATGGGCATGAACCTTTAAAAATTTCAAACATAACCTCTCTGAATCTGTTTCACAATCTGGAACACTGGGATAAGAATACTTACCTGCCTCGCAGGGGTGAGAGGAGGGTTAATCCATTAATGCACAGGGCCTTTTGATAAAAAATGCTATGTAATTGCTTAGCATTATTACATTCTCCTCTGGTGGACCCTGGCTCTTAGCAGCAGCATTTCTGCAATGAGTTCAGACCCTATTATCCCTGGCCTCTCTTCTATTATAGTCTGTTCATCAATGCCATCAGGCCAGTGGAGAGATTCTTTTGTGAAGGAAAGTTAAATGGTATAAATTTACCAAGCAATCTCCATTCACCAAGTTATGTGAGCTAATAAAATCTAGATTGGATTATAAACCCCATGTATTGGAACACTACAGTACCAATTGGCTACTCAGAGACTCATAATAAACTCAGAACCAACTAGGCAATTGGCAGTTAGATTAAATGTATGAAAGATTATAGCAGAATTGGATGTAATATCATCATCTTTCCCACAAAGGGATAGTTTTATCAGTGGGACAAAATCGATTAAGGGAAGCATTTGAAGCACTGTTTGTGTCCACATTTTCACCAGTTATTCATGATGTCACCTTGCTATATGCTATCAAAGTGTCCCAAAATGTATCTCATCAGTAAATATAGATAAAAAAAACTATCTTTCTTAGGTGACATCTGTCTAAACATATCTGTATACCTTTCAAAGACCAGAATTAATCTAGCTTCACAATAACCTGTGTGAGTTGGAAAAGTGGCATTTTACTGGTTGGGTAACAGAGGCCCAGCAGTTAAGTGACTTGCCCCAGATCATACAGGTAAACTGCTGCTAAAATGGAAATAAAACCTAGCTCCTCCTGACCCAAGACCATGAAGCCGTCTCTAATGGAAAATAGCAGCCTAAGGGCACATGTCTCTGCAACATAGGGTGTTTTGTGACTATTTCCAGACAGAACTACAGAGCAAAGCTGTGTAGTTTTATCTTGGATAAATTGATGATATACTATATAATTGGTTTTACTAGGATTCAATTTGGATTTTTTTTAATAAACATTAATGGAGAACAGACATTTATTTCTAGGTATTTTTTTCATTATCAAATCATTTCTGCAGCAGAATTATTCAAAATGTTATCACTACAGAAATCAACCTTCATAAAATTTAAATAATCCTCTTTTAATCTCATTTAAGCATTAGATTTTTAATGTTTCATTTTTAAGCATAATTAAATCCTGCTTTTCTTGTGCCAAAGCCACTAAGGCACACATTTGTAGCAGCCCTCAAACAATATTTATACAACAAATTGTTTATTTTTCTTCTAGGCAAATTTCAGTTTTCAGCAAATGGAGATTTTTTGGGGGGTAAAAGGGGAAATAGATGATTGCCACTATCCATCACTTTACATCAAATCCTCCCCCACACCTTTGCATGATACATTTTTTATGAAACAGAGAAACAGTACTGCTTTAAAAACTAATCTCATCACTTCAAGTCACCTTAAAATAATAGCTCAGACCAGGGGGTAAAGTCAGTCAGTTTTGTACATCAGAGGACTCTAGATGTAAACCAGGTTTCAACTGATGCAGTCTGACTGCAATCCCTAGGTGACTGGTAAATAATAATATAAATAAAAGGCATCTTGGTTAAGGTAGTAAGAGTCACCTGTACTCGAGTAGACCACAGGTTAGGATGAATTGCTCTGACTGCATCTATTTCCCTGTTAAAATGTATGCAGTCCTATAGGCTTTTTTGCTTTGTTTCTATGAAAACAACTGATTATATGGTTGCTCAGTAAGTGCCTTTTTCTTTGCCAGAGGTTTATTTTAAAGACTTGGTAAACTTAATCCCAAACACAAAATTTACACTCCTTTGAAACGGTTATTGTACTACTGGATTTTGCATTGTAAAAGAGCACAATGTAGAGTTTTTCTAGATGAAAAACTGGGTTGCTTTCCCAAGTCAGGATGGGATCCCATCAGATCTTTCAAATGGAATGGGGTCAGGTGCTTAGGAAAAACCCAGGTGCCAAAGAATGTATAGTAAATTATTTAGTACCTGAGCCAGCCCTGGCTAAATGTCACAAAGTGGTTGAAGGGTACACTGCATATGTGGAGGTGCCATCTTTAGTATAAGAGAAATTAATAAAATTGTCATTAAACATTCTATGGTACTTTTCATAAGTGTGTGTTAACCCTGATGTCCTTACCCAATAACAAATAACAACAAATTGCCTCTTACCTACACCCCCCCCACCATTCTCCAATCAGGGAAGGTGTTCATTGCCTGTCCTAAACTATTGTGTAGTGTCGATGTGTACTGTTAATCACTTTCCATCTTTTGCCCTAGAAATGCTGCACCTCATTGTTTGGTGAAGTATTCCTTATACTTCATAAATCCATTGGCAGGGTTTGTGAAGTGCTGGGGAATGCTTCTGTACTATATAAATACAAGAACATTATAAAGCCCAATAGTGTCAGATCTTCACTATTACTTTTTTTGTTTTAAGACTTCATAGTCTCTAAACTTCTTCTTTATTATGACATTTCCAAATATCATCACTGAATAGGCTGTGTTACCTGCAGTACGCCACCTGGCTAACGGAGGCTGACCCTTCTGTATCAAGGATAAGTGGGTGTGGGCTGAGCAGTCATGAGGGAGGCGCTCTAGGAGTAGCGAACCCTGGGGAGAAGTGTTAATCTGATCTTTAGCCTATTGCTGTTTTAAAAGACAAAATCCACAAGAAAAAGCCATGTTTGCACTTTACATACTGTGTGAACTGTGTTCGTGAAGCAGATCGGGAAAAGCTCGTGCTAAGACACACCAAAACTGTAAACATTGCTCACTGGGGCCAAATCCTTTCTTTATGATGGTTTGGGAGCAAAAATGCAATGAAATCTATGTGGTAAAATCTGATGAAAAACTAAGGGCATTTATGTATACTTTCAGATTATATGCAGAAAAGATAGCCAATATATTGTCAATTTGTGGATACATGAGATAAATCATCTGAATGAAAGGATATGATATACTCCCCATGAAAGGTTGAGTTATTTATACAGTATAATCTAAACAAACAAGGTTCTGCATCTATATACATAATGTGAAGAAAGATTATCAGTGATTTGACATGCTGGAACATTAATATCTGGTGTCCTCAAAAAATATTTTTCCTGAATGTGAATTTGGTGACAAAATTTGTTCATTATTTTAGACTGTTATTCCTCCAGTGTCATGGGGTCTGTTTGTTTAATTCCCTTGCAGACGTTTTACATATTGTCTATTATTGTTTGTCTTCTCTGTTTAGATTGTAAGTTCTTTAGGCAGGGACCATATCTTCCAATGTGTTTCTAACAAAGAGGCTCTAATGCCAACTAGGGCTAGCAGTAGCTATCTTCTAATATTCATTTATGTGAAACATCTCAGGGATTTATTTCAGTGTCTCTATACATTTCATGTATTCTATTTATCTACATTAAAGTTGCATTTTCTAATATCATAATGAACTCAAGAACAAGGATCTGGCCTCTTGCGCAGTGCTGGCTTTAAATTGGTTGAATTACATTTTTAATTTTGCACATCCATATATTTGTTAGCGAAGGAAAAAAACCAAACTGCTTATAATTCTGGTATGGGACTGTACCATTTCAGTTTGGGGGCATACTCAACATTTGTGCACCTGACTCTTGACAATTAGTTGCTTTTATTGCTGAATTGATATTGCAAAGGTTTTTCTTTCACACATCCCAGGAAAATGGAGTGGGTGTTTTGAGATTAGAAGATATCAAGGTTTAAAAAAGAAATTAAGGTTTCTATGGGAAGTATTAAGTTAGACCAGGCTCTTCACCATTTTTCAAGTGGGAGCCACTTTGGCAAAAAACCTTTAATGTGAGAGCCACTTACCGCCTCCTGCGTGCTGCTGCTGCTGCCCCTTGCATTTACTGGCCAGGCTCCACCATCCCACATTTACCTGCCACGCAGTGCCCGCCTCTCCCGTTCCAGCCCTGACGGGGCAGCCTTTACCCCCAGCCTGGTGGGGCATGAAGCTGGCCCTTCATGACATGCAGCAGGAGGCACTGAGGGGCGGCTGGCTGCACTCCCTACCCCCACTGTGTTTTGTGAAGGGCCAGCCTGGTGCTGGCCTCCTCTCCACCGACGCAGGCTAGTGTCCAGGAGCCTTGACCCCTCAGTACATGAGTGCCTGGCTCCCACCAGGTGCTGGTGCAAAGCTGGGAGGCAGGCTGCAACTGCCCACCTCCTGCCTGGTCTGGAGTAGGGCCCCCCCAAAGCATGGGCTCTGGGGGCTGCACTTAGGTTCAGTGGGAGCTGCCACTGGCTCCCGGGCCTTGCAGTGAAGAACACGGAGCTAGACAAAGCTCATTTCCTTCTTTTAAAACCCACCTTCTCTGGAATGCAGATTTCAGAATAGTTGTCTTGCAAAGGAACTCTGTTAACTTTTATGTTGCCAGTTTTCCAAGGTGTTTGGGTGCTGTACCACAGTAAAATACCCAATTGAATTTTAGAAACTCTCCTGAACAAACCAAATAAATCGCGAAGGAAAAAACAGCAAGTGTGTTAGATGGGGATGCATAAGAGGTTTATATTCTATATAGGCTCTGGTTAGCAATCCCCCAGATTTTAACTGGGATCTGGAGGAAGGGAGTTCTAGCCTTTAACCGGTTTAACCCTTAGGCAGGGAATTTACATGTGTCGATGTCAAATTAAAATAATTATAAGGGACCAATTCTTCAAAATCCGTAATCATATGAAGCAAGTGAAGACTAATAGTTAATCAGCAGATTAAGGGTTTGTGGGTTCACGCTTTTGGCACATCCCAAAATAACAGGAGTTTCCTGCCAAATCTGTTAGCTAAAACACAAAACAGAATCAATGTTAAAAGCAAAGAAGAATAGCTTCCTCTTCTAGGTCCGTTATGGGAATGTGAGACAATATAGTTATAATTTTAGCTTCAAACACAGATTCATAGGTGAGATCTGGAGTGAATTAAGTTATTACTCATAGTCCTTGACTCAGGAATTTGCTTCCCCAGTTGGTTCAAATGAGCCTGAATTTATTCAACTTCAGGGCAAATGGAAAAGCCTGTGTCTAGTCATTCAGCCTTCTGCTTAAAGGGTGGCTGGAAGGGATTTCAGGTTGCATTATTTGTGGTTGAGAGAGTTTCCCTTCACCTGACAAAAGTCAGAACTATGTGTATTTTAACATGAGGTTTAAAATTGATACATCACAAGTGGCAATATTGGGGTCAAAATAAAACACCTGTCTTTGGAAAGGAAAAGTTCTCAGTGTCTCTTAGATGTGGGGGAGTCAGCTACAAAGTTGTGATCATCTGCCAAGCTGAGCCACAATGGCAAAATGCCTAAAAGGAAACTGAAGTCAGAATGCAAATATCCAGCTGCAAGAGACACAAGTTGTAGGTGTTTGCATACACATACACACGACCTATATCAGTAAGTGCATAAGAACTATCAGAGATACTGTAAAATGAATTCACTACTTTCAAGGCTGCTAACACGAACGATATGGTGAGTGTAGGGTGATTTCACCCACTGCGTGGTTGTGCTCCCCAAACTTCAGGCAATGAAGCAGCACTATTGGACGTCCTACTTGAAGAGAGTGGTTTTGACAGTACATGTTCATTGGCAAGCTTGTCATGAAATAAATAAGGGTAATGGTACAAGAAAAGTGCATAACTGAAAACCACTCGCTACCAGGATCTTTCCCACTGAAAACCTGGGTTGAATGTGGGATGAAAGGGACGCTAAGGTTCTTACCCTTGTTTGTTACCTCCAAATAAGTCCTTTTGTGAAGGCAGAAAAGTGGAGAAAGCAGCCTCCTCTCCTTTTTTCCTGCATATATAAATCAGATGAATTCAGCTGGAGATATTGTCCAAGCATCCCTCCAAGACAGAGATTCAGAGGCTGAATGAACAGAGTGCATGGGGCAATAGGTGTACAGCAGCTGTGTCTCATCAGCATACAGCTGCTGCTTCATCCTGTGTTTCGAAATGATCTCACCAAAAGGTCTTATACATACAGTAAGCAACACAGGAGAATGGTTGCACTTCTGAAAGATGCCACCTAGCACATCCTTCAGTTGTTATCCATACTGACTGAGTTCCAGGTATGACTGGATCCTTTGAAGGGCAGTCCTAACCATACTGACAACATCCCTTAGTTGCCAAAGCAACAGCCTATGGTGGATCTTATTGAAAGGTGCTGAAATGTGTAAACAAAAAGACCATCTCTCGCACTGATCATAATAGTGACAAAAGCATTCCTTGATTCAAAAGAGGCTTCAGTGCCAACTGGATGCTACCCAGAATGCCACTGGTATCCAGATACAGCTGGAACACCTTCTCCAATAAAAGGAAATGTTAGGCATCCAGTCGTAATTAGCAAACAGTTTGGCATCAATAAAGATGGCTTCTTGAGGAGGGGCCATAAGCCCATGCACATTTAAGAATATTTAGTACCTCTCCAACAACTGGATAATATAGTCCACCAACGACAACCACACCACTGACTTTAAGCCACTAGAACAAGTAAGGAGATCAAATCAAAAGGAGTCTTTGTAAACCAACAACTTCAGAGGCCAATTCAAGCTCCACCAGTGGAAAGTGTGAGGCTTCTTTGTTCAGGTTTGGAAAGACCAGCCTAAAAGGTGCTCATTCTTTTCTGTGAAGAATACAGGAAGAACTACGTGCCCCTTTAAGGTGTGAGAGAAGCTTCTTGATATCTGGCTTAAAAGGCAAAGAAACACGATTTTCCCTGCCAAGCGATGCCCAGCGTCCTTAAAAAACAGCAGCTCAGGTCAGTTCTTTGCAATGGGCGTGTTAGAATGTTACAAAGGTTCACTAACTAGTGTAAGGCCAAAGAAACAGCCTTTTTAAGTGTTCCAAACAACATCAAATGTATCATGAGTTGAGCACATCTCCATGGCAACCTAATCAGCTTCTGAACTCAAAATGTGTTCTGCATAGCAATGTAAAGTTTTAAAGCGATGAGGTGGATTTTTCCACCAGCCAAACTTATGAAGAGCAGACTAAAGAAAGGAAATGTAGGAATAACCTCAAAAGGTTCATGGTTGGGAAAACCACCAAAAGTGGGGGGGAGAGGGTGTGTGTGGATTGGACAAGGTTTTCAGGCTAACCCCACTGCCCCTCACATCTGTGAATTTAGACCATGCCTTGGAGGATCCTGGTGTATGGGCCATTAGGCACTCTGCTGGGCCCCTGGCTGTGGCTGCCCTATTTGAGAGGCACTTAAGAGCACGTGGGACTTTAACATGGGGGCCGCCAGCATGGTTGGGAGATTTGGACAAGAAGGGGTCTGACAAAAGAAATCAACAACCTCTGAGGATATGAGCCAGTTCCAAAGCTTATCCTTGGGTTCTAGTCTGGGAGGTGCTCTCCGTTTTCACTGAATGTAGGGGGAATCGAGGAAATTCAGCACCTAGCAGAGTGGGACCCTCTCATGGGGGTGCTGGCTCCTTTTAGACCACCCATGGTGAGCTAACTGAGGGGGAAGGAGCCTGTCTAGGCCATTAATTGAATAATGAACCCCTCAGCCTGATAAAAGGCTAGCAGGGCTCAGTTACAAGGAGCTGCTCATAGAGAGAGAAGCTCTGCTAAGGAAGAGGAGCTCCCAGAGATCACAGGCCCCAGGGAGGAGGGCTGTGTGACCACTGAGCCAAGGGAAGACATTTTATTTCAAGTTTATTTCTGGATTTAATAAAGTAGAACCTCCAGGAGGAGGATTTTGTCTGACACCCCTTTAGATTGTGTGGAGCTCTTAAGGAGCTGTGAGAGAAGGGTGACTGAGGTAGGGAGTTCCTGCAGTACCAGAGTAGGTCAGGAAGGGGCGCAGGCAACCCTGCAGCAGGCCCTTTGAATGGAGTTCATTGGATTGCATGGAGAGAGTAGAATGGGTTAAATGAATAAGAGGTAGGTAAACTGCTCCTATTAAAAATGGCTTGGAGAACAATGTACTTCTCAATGCAGCACTGCATAGGAGGGGAGGGGTGAGCTGGGGAAGTGGCTGCTGAATTTCATAGATCTGTGCAAATCCCAAATTAAATTGCAAGGGAAAATGACTCTGGCATGCACGCAGCCTCGTCCTGACTTGTGCACATTCCAGTCCCCTCAAGCAGTTGTCAGCCCCAGCTCAAGTGGAGGTGCACGAGTGGAGCAATGGAGGTGTTACAGGCTGCATCATGAAAAGCGGGGGGCACCGACAGTGCTACATGGGAGACATTTATACAGAGCTTTGCGCAGTCAGTGCTTTTAGTTCTGCACTTCTATAAAGAGTAAATTAATTCTTTTATTTAAAGAAACCTTCCATAGCGACTCTTTTGTGCTATGGTAGATTCAAAATCAATGAATCATTCCCTACAAAAATAAACATACCTTTCTGTATAGAGTTGTCTGTGAAGTCTGTTCAGGTAAATGGCTTTGAAGGGATTTATCGCTTGAGCTGTACAGGGTGACATGCATCCCATCTGGTGAGTTTCAAGTCCTAATGTCCTAAATGCTGAGACATACGTCTACACAATGTACACAGATATCTTCAGCAAAGAAACCAAGTTTCTTGGAAACAATAGGCACAGCCTGGCTACAAAATCCAGCCTGTCAGTGAAATACAACACACCTTTATTACATCCCCTGAATTTCATGTGCTTGCATTCCTCTGTGCTGGGGCAGGAATTCACCTTTGTATTTTCTGACTGGAGAAGAAAAAAATCAGTGCTTTCAAATAAGAAAGTTAAGTGACTTTTGTGTTTGTGAAAGGTGCCGGATTGACGGGTCAAAGAGCAAAGGCTTGGTCAGCACAGGCAGAGTTTGTACTGCCAACTTCCTTGGACCACTCCAGGCATGTGCCTCAATTGTGACCTTGAAGCGGGGGAGGGTAATTCAACCCTTAGCGTCTCCGCAGTGTGCCAGCAAGGCGGGCAGGTAGTGATATTTTTTTTATGGTGTGTTTAGTGGCAGCTGGAAGACCTGTTCTCTTTTCTTAACGCTCATTTCACGTAGGACTTTGTATTAGCCACCTTGGATCTCTACAGATCACAGCGCTCAGAAGTAAAGGTGAAAAGCTCCGTATTTCTTCACCGGTCTCAACAATGGGGGGAAATCAAACCTACTGCAATTATTTAGGATTTTTAAATCCTTTTTAATGGTTAAAGCAACTTTAAGGATTTTTAAGGTCACAGACAGTCTGCAATGGTGCTTTGAGATGGAGTCAGACTAAATGGTTATGTGGGAGAGGAGAGTAGGAAATTAATTGTTTGACTGGCTATGAAATTTACCTGAAAGAGAACTTATGGATCAATGTCTCTCTCTGGATACAACGAAGCCTTTTCCAACCATACTGTACATTAATAATGATAAGCTCTATATAGTCCTATCCTGGCTATTGCATATGATTAATCAACCGTAACATTTATGCAAAAGATGGCTTTCTCCCGTGCCACCTTAACCAAAAGTCTGTTTTGTCTCTTTCATTCCAGATGCTGGAGTGCTGTCCACTCCTTTTGTCCATTGTTAGCAGCCTGCTTTTCATTTTGCTGCTGCTTGCAGTGTTTAAAAGAAACAATGGCCAGGCAGCCATTCTGTGGAATGAAATCGTCCTGCAGAAAATAACCAATTTCATCATGGCTCAGAGCAAAGAACAGAGGATTTTAAACTTTGTGTTGCAGAATGCAGTCCAAGGGGACCCCCAGAGTGTGCTGGACACCATCGATAAATACTGCTCCCAGAAGGAGTGGGCCATGAATGTTGGTGATGAAAAAGGTAATCACTTCAGTGATAAGCTCTTCAAGGCTATTTGTGAGTTTGAGACTGGCATATTATAGGATACATTTTTCTGTTAGTCACTGCTGTTATCGGAAAAACACAGCAACCTTGTGCTCCGCAAAAATGTTTATGCAAACAATCATGCAAGGTGGTGTAAATCTTTTTGCATGAATCCAGCTGGTGCAATGTGGAGTCCTTGGCACAGATGTGATTTTTGATATGCTGTGCACATTGCTTTATAAGGGAGGGAGGGCAGGCTTTTAGTAGTTAGAGAAGGGAGTTGAGAAACAAAACCTCCCTGATGTGTATACCTGCCAGTTTCCTACCACGTAGCCTTGGAAAAGTCACTGCCTTTCCATACCTCAGTTACAATGGCTCATATCCTACTTCCAGCATGACATGTCTGTGAGGCTTAATTCATTGGTGTGTGTAAAGCATTTTTGAGATCCTTGATTGAAATGTGTTATATAAAGAAGTGCAAATCACAAGCATTTAAAATAAGAGGAGTTTTGCAATAGTTGTAGGCAATGTATTTTTGATGGAAGAGAGATCATACTGATGTAATGTACACAAGAAGCTGTCCCATATACTGAGAGGAGAATCTGACATTACTACCACCTAGCAAGTCTTAGCTCATTTGGCCCTTTAAAAAGTTCAGTTATTGACTCAGACAACTGTAGTAGCACACATCTAACATACACTTCCTGTGAATTACATAACCCTTTTTGTTTTTGGAGGCAGTGCAGAGAATTTGAGGTTAAACATAGTAATCTAAGGTTAACCAAGCTAGTAAACTTGTAGTTTTAAATAGCTGTAAAAGAGGCATTGATATTTTAGGCCTATTTTATGAAAACAGTTCTTGTGATTCCATAAGTAGTGGGTTTAGGGTGAAAGCAGCAGCTTCTAGTATGTATGCACATATTGTTAAAGCTCTGACTCTGATAATATTCTAAAGTTTCTGCTTAGACAAAATTCCCACTGCTTTCAGTAGAAATTTGCTTGAGTGAAAACAGTGAGGATCTTAAGATTTAGCCCATGATTCATTGAATTATATAATGACACCATCTTGGCTTTATTTAGCATCTTTCATCTGAAAGGTGCCAAAGCACCTGACAGGAATTACTTCACCCCTCAGTAAAGTGCAGTCACCTGTGTGGTTTTGAACAGCACAGAGATACATGCACTACCGTTACCAACTCACCAAACTACGAGATTTGATAAGGGCATATGGTGGGATAACACCTTGGGATCTTTTAGTGACCCCAAATGGCCTAAACTTCACCTTATGGCTCGTTCAATACAACAGTTTCAACATTACAGTACTAGAACATTGATTCAGTTCTAGCTGAGAAGGGACACTGCCATCTACTGAATCACCAGCCCTGAGGCCTGAAATGGCCTGGGTTTATTTGGAAGCCTCTCATCCAAACGTTGACCAGAAATGATTGCACTTTGCTGGTGAGATCATAGCCCAAGACGGTATACAGCACTACACATACATAAAGCCAGCACCATTCTACAATTGGAACAAATGTCCTAGGCTACATATCGCTGATTGCATTTATTAAAACAAATAACCCAATAAATAAGCTTTGAAGACAAATCTGCTTTAAGATAATATCCAGAGTCTGTCACACAAATAATATGAGGTCAGGAGTTCCATCATTACGGGCAACAGTAAGTGCAAAAATGTGGTACTTAGATAGTAGGGACAGAAAGGAGAGCATCAGCCACTCCCATTAAGTCTGTGAATCAATAAGAAACGTAGAGTTGCAGCACCTATGTATGTACTGATCCTGCAGAGATGTGCCGATAAAAGCTGGGTGACAGGAGAAGGCTGAGTTATGCTGTTAATTAGGATCCCTGGGCTAGGTCAATGAAAGTAGAGCCATACCAAGAGCCCATCCAGCAACATCAATGAAAGCTTTGCACAAGGATTAAGGATAGAGTATACCATTTAGGCAGTGAACTGGCCAGTCAGTTTAACATTTGCATTATTTGTTGCAGTCAAATGCCTTTTTCACCAATATGAGCCCCTTTTCCCTTTCTCCCCAGTTCTCTCCCTCCCTCTTTCCTGTCTGTGTCTCTTCTCCTGTGTGGTTTTTTTTTCCTCATTGCTTTTGATCTATATACTCTCTCCTGTTTTGTGTCCTGTTCTCAATCCCCATTTTCTCATTTCTGTCTGCTCACCCTTTCTTCCTTTTTGGCACTTTTCAACCCACCTTTCTATTTTTAGTCTCTGCAGAAGTGCTAAAGCGTTTTCCATGTGGAAAAGCTGTAGAGGGAAGCTGATTAGTTTTCTATGATGTTTTCATCTGCAGGCTCTCCATATGTAAAGCAGCACTTCATAAAAATAGAAATGGTCGGGAAGTTTCTAGAATTGGGAGTTGACTGCACAGTGAGACTGAGTGGATTTCTGCAGTCCTAGTCGGTTTCCTTTACATCAGCAGAGGATTTATGCAGCAGCGAACTGACCAGTCCTAGTCAGTTTACACATGATCTGAAATGAGCAACTGGCTAGGGACAGACAGTTCTAAACAGTTTGTCTTTGCAGTCAGCTCTGACCCTCGCCTTTAAGAACTGTTCCACTCGCTGCAGTTGGCAGTGGACTTACATTGCAGTGTGATTTTTAAATTGAGATGTACATGGATGAGGCTATATCTGGCCCATAGCTGGAAGTTTAAAACATATAGAAAAAAAGATCCTCATAGTCTAGTGGTTAGGTGGGGTTTAAGAATGGCAGGTGGTATTACTTCACAATGTCCAGCAGTAACCCCTCCCAGGCTTGTGCTGCAAAAATCATGGCCATATTACAGGGCCTTGGATGAGTCAAGCGTAAAGGATGGGAATCAGGATGGCAGTCCTCAAAACAGAAGGGCAGAGTTCCCCCTAAGGGAAGGTAACAGCTTCCTGAGAACAGGGACTCTTAGTAGAAATGCTGACAAAGCTTGCAGAGCGGTGGGAGCCAAAAAGCACAGTTCTAGTAAGATAGGCAAAATCCCAAAGTTATTCGTGTTACTTCTGTCTTTATGTCCATCAATAGATAAAAATTAACTGATTGACAGGGATTTTTTTAATTCTAATTCCTAAGATTAGGAAGACTAAACGAAAGTGCTCAATCACAAACTGCAGCATTACACCAATATGTACACAAGTGATGTGCAAATAAATAGCACTGGACAGATATATGCTAATACTGGATAACTACACAGGTCATGTGGCTCGTGCAGCCAAATACCTTCAGCTACTCGTTCAGATTTAGGTATCTAGTATATTTGCACTACTAAAGTTAGAGATGGAAGAGACTTCTGTCACTAAGTCCATTTCTTTGCAAGGACTGGATATAGTTCCCCATTTTATTTATTATAACAATTGGCTAATGGTTCCTGGACTTTATAGTACAAATGGATGGAGCCTTGGTCAGGTAGCTAGACTTTTCCTTTTGTAATGAGCATTTCTTAACTTAAAAGTCTTAAGATTATATGCAGGGGTCTTAATGTAACCAAAATTTGAAAACTCTCTCAGTTTTAAAACTCTAGATTTCAGAAATGTGGACAAATTTGGTAACAGCTAAATTCCTTTGCAAAGTGTTGCATTTTTCACTCAAAGTTGTGCTCAATTTTATTTAATACAGGCCTATCTTCACTTGAAAAACATGGGTTTAAAAAAAATTGGTTTCTTTAAACATACCCAAAACACTTTTTTTTTTGAAAATTTACAATTTGAAGCTGAGTTCATATGATCAATTTTCACAGTATTGATGTAAGACAACCCATTTCCTGAAGTTGACCCACTGCAAAAAAGAAATCATGAAGCATTCACAAGGCTATTTTCATTTGCACATGGGCCCTATTGATACAATAAGGAGCAGTTTCATTTGAGGTATTTGTAAATGGTTTTTTCCAAATTTTCCTGACATTTTAAAATGAATCTCATTTTAAGTGCAAATCAATCTGCGAAAGAAGTCCTGTGTAACTTATCAGCTATCACATTGTGAATCTCCTTTTAGCAGCTTCGTAAATAAACTTGTAAGATTCCATCTACTAACTTCCCATCCTTATTTATTTGATGTCATTTCATTTAGTCCAAAGTTAACTAATTTCCTTCCTGTTCAGGTTTGATTCTAGATAAGATAGTGGAGGAGACAAAGCCATCAGTCTCACTGGAGCTGGGAACATACTGTGGCTACTCAGCTGTGAGAATTGCTCGGCTGTTAAAGCCCAGTGCTTGCCTTCTGACCATCGAATTCAACCCTGACTTTGCAGCTATTGCCAAACAGATGATTGAGTTTGCTGGAGTGCAAGATAAGGTAAATCTTATTCTTCTATGGCTGGTAAATGAAGGGACTAAGAGGATGTATCAGAAGAAATACTGGAATTTCACCTCTTATACTTAGGCTAACATAGCAATTTTCTATATGCCAGGCTTTTTTAGCAGTGAATTGAGCCTGGCAATTGGGCTTATTGGTGTAGTAGATGCATGAAGTTGGAGAGTGTCCATTAGGGACTGGGGCAGGATCATTAACTCCTTTTCACACACAATGTATTTAAGATAACTTAGTAGTTAGTAAAAATGGGGCAGAGTGGCGTGGTTCAGATCCAGTTTGGGGTTAGGAAAGAGATTGATGTTCTGATGAGAGCAGGGATTCGAGTTTGAGATTCCCAAAATTTCATGAGCTATTCTCACAAATGTTCAGCTATCTGAGCCAGAACAAGGATACACAGATACAGGAACCATGACTTAAATCCAAAGTGACCTAATGCTTGAAAGCATTCAGATTTCATCCTCTGGGTTGACCTGTTTTCTAGTAACTGCTTATCAGTGTAGGCAGACGATTGTTTATCACGCTGGGAATGATTCGCTTTTCTGGTTTACAGTCATGTATCTATCACCCTGTCACGGGGTGATATCCTCAAGAGTGCTCCTGTTACAACCATAGAGTAAGCCAGAATGATGGTTCTCTAAGTGTCGCATCAATGCTGAGGTTGTATATAGCAAAGGAAATGGACTGCAAAGTCCAGCCCATTGCAGATTCAAAGGCAGCAGGATAACCGTCCTTGACACTTGACTCCAAATGCTTTTCTCAAAGAGAAGTTGAACTAATGGCCCTAAGTAAAATTACATTTCCTAGATGCACGTTAAACTACTGACCAGCTCTGAGGCACGAACCAGCAGCCAGAACGATCAGACTCCTCCACATTTCAGTTTTGCTCAAACCATACGGTGCCCACTTACCAAATACAGGTGCCACAGTTCCTCTCAATTGAACAGGGTGTGAATTCCACTCACCTGCTTGCATCTTCCACCAAGGCCAGGTCTACATTACAGATTTTTTCCAGTATGACTATATCCATCAGGGGTGTGATAAGGTGCAATTATGATTGATATAGGTGACTGGCAAAAGGCCCTCATGTAGCTGCAGTTATACCGGTACAACTGCATGTTTACTGAGCGAGCTCATTCTAGGGGCTGGAACAAGCTATGCTGGTAAAAGTGCTGTTTTGTCAGTATGAACTGCATCTGCACTAGGAACATTTGCTGGTGTAGTATACCAGTCCAGATATACTAGCAAAGCACTCCTAGTGTAGACAGGGCCTAACTCTGCATAAGGAGACTGCGTTCCTTGTTTTACATGCTGTACCACTCAAACTGTGTTCCAAACTAAATAATCCCAGTCCTTTAAACTTCTCATCTGTACATTCTGTTTCCTTTGATTGAGATGTGACTGAAATTCCAAGCTGAGCCAAACACAGTCTGCAGCAGGGGATTCCCTTGTCACCAGCAGAGAGTCACTTTACCCAGAAGAGCCAAGGTCACAGAAGTCTTATAATTGCACAGAGAAAAAATAATTGAGTCAATTTATCAAAAAAGCCCAAGTGATCCAAAGCCAGCCAACAGCTGAAGTTATACATCATAGCTATTAAAACCATCAGGGAAGTCTGACTGCAACTTAAAGGGAAGGGACACCGTGCTAAAAAAAAAGGCACACAGATCAATATTAGCTGAATTTGCTTTTCAGGTGAAAATTCTAGAAGGCCCTTCGGAGGCAATTATTCCACAGCTGAAGAAAAAGCATGAAGTGGACACACTGGATTTTGTCTTTCTCGACCACTGGAAAGACAGATACATGCCAGACACCATCCTGCTGCTGGTGAGTTGGAATGATTTCCACCCTAAAAACCACATAGTGAATGTCCAGCTGTCGGTAAGATCTGTCCATAACATTTGGGAAGCACGTGTTTTCTATAACGATGGCATGGCACTGGACAGGAGAACTTTTAACAAGCAACCAGCAATGTGGTGAAAAGAATGGCGCTTCGGGGCTGGATTTATCACAGTGCTAAGTGCGCTTGGCTCCCCTCTTACGGTCAGTGGGAGCAGAGGGTGCTCAGCACTTCCCAGGTATTGCTCAGTCCTTGCAGGATCTGACCCTGGGCTTCCTGGATGGAAAGGCCTGACGCTTAATACCCAATTAGAACCACCCTCAAACACTGGAGAAATACAGGTTTGGGTCTGCATGTCATGACTTAAGTCTTTATCTGTCAGATTAAAGCCATGACACTTGATCCAAATGCCCTGAATTTTGGAGAAGTTTGGATTCCAGACTCAGCCCTTCACATCTCTAATTTCCTGATGGCAAACTCTGCTAGCTGGGTTTGTGCTGCTACAAGACCTTCTTGATGAAATTCTATCTTGGTAGCACATTTGTATCAACTTTCTGTGGACATCTGGGGCATCCTGACCATCTGATTGGCTATAAAGCGGCTGTTAGCAGAGGGAAAACTATTCCTAAGACCATGGCATTCCTAGACACTTATTCCAGGAAATGCCATTCAGACGCTTTCCACCCACCGCTAGAAGTGGGGACAGATTGTGTCAGCAACAAAGGTGACAGTTAATGACAATTCATTACAAAATTAGGCGGCTATAATAGCAATAGCAAATTATGGGTTGGCATTAAACAGCCAGGTAATGAACTTGATCGGTTAAGGAACCAAGGGTATTCCCAAATGTCAACAAATAACCGAGTGATAATCACAGCCTCTGTATTTATAAAAGCAGCACGTACAATCACAGCTCGGTAGCACTATTATATCTGTGATTATTGCTAGAACTAAATGACTAATTGTAGGGAAATGCCATTTTTCAGTTTCATTCTCCAAAACTCTCCACCCACTCCCTCTTTTGAGTTCCTCTTGCGTTAAGAACATGGGAGTCTCTGCTGACTGCTTTTTTCTATCCACATTCTCCCTCACTCAGGTAGCACCAGTTTCACCACCTGTTTATAGAATACAAGCATTCTATCCTAGGCTCCCATATTTTCTCTTTTTGCCTCTCCCTCTCCTCCCCATGAGCAGCTGTTCAAAAAGGAGAGGGTTTGTTTGACATTTAAAAAAAAAACAACCACCCACCATTGAATTTACACATCAGTAGCTGAGAGAGAGTAAATTTTTGGTTTGAAATTCCTTTGCCTTCTGTGTATGTTAACTTTTAAACTTGCTCTGGACCAGTTGCCAAACTCCCAGCTATTTGGAAGGCTAGAGCAACATTTCCAGCTCTGACCCTTTTTAAAAAAAACAACAAAGTGCTAAAGCAAAGGATTGAGAGTCATTTAGCTCCAGCTTCTTGGTCAACAATGTGATCTGACCGCAAACCATAGCATTGGTTTGCTTATTCTCGCGAATCATTGCAGTGTAGCATCACCAGGTGACTTTTAGCTGAAACAGCTGAAGGGAACATCTTGAACATGCCTCCAGCACAGCATTTTGAACATTGTTTTTGACAAGCATTTCAGATGGCCTAGGTTGGGGTCCCAAGCAGTCCCCCCTTCATACAGGTCTAGAAAGTGTCCTTGATACTAGGAGCAGCTGGCAAAAATGAGTGGAGTCGCAGTGACATAGCAGTTAGTGTTGGGAAATACAGCTGGAGACATGCCATTTTAACTCAAATTTCTGACCTGATTACTAGAAAGTACAGGCCAGGGGATATCGCCATACCTTCCAAATCACCTCTTCACTTCGGTTTGGCATAAAATCAAGAGGTGAGCATGATCAACTGACTGCTTGTGGCCTCTACAAAATGGATGTGAGGGACAAAAGCCATCCACAGAACCTTAAAGCTACAATCCTGCCTGTAACTGTAGGGTGGGAACAAAGCTGATAAGATGCAGGCTTTTATTTTTAAAATGCTGGTGAACTTAAATAAGCAACGTCTCTTTGTCTGTCAAGGAAGATACAAGTACAACAAATGTTATAGTTGCAGCTTTACTTTTGTTAAACATTGGATGTACCTGTATATTGCAAGTTAATTATGCCCCTTGAATTCCCAGTAACTTGTCAACCTGGCCCTCTCTGGGCACTAACCCTTCTCCACACCCTGTTGCTGAATAAAGCAGTGGAAGGCTGGATGAGATTCGGGAAGAGTGAGCACAGGAAATCTTAGTCCTAAAATCTGCATTTTTCCATTCATGGGCTAGAACCCAGTTGGGACTTTGCTGACCAGAATACCATGCAGTCCCCTCTCTGGTGACTTCAACAGCTCCTGCAAAACTTCAGCATTAATCTAAAATAAAAGGAATGTTCAAGTCCCTACACATGTGAAGAAATCCTTCCAAATGTGAATCATGCAGAGCTGTCTTATTAACCTTGCAGACACAGCCAGAAACCATAACTAAGAGGTGTGACCTTCCCGCATTCATTGCCTTGGATTGTTGAATCTGAATCCTAATGACATCAATTTCCTATCTGCATCATTAACTCTTTTACTGCTGATCATATATTCAGCTATTGCTTGCAGAGTCTGGATAGAGAGTCAATGCTATTTTTTGCCCAATCAAACCCATGTTTGTCACAGGAATTCACTTTAGCATGAAATGTCACTAATATGAAAGTGCATTGCACATGCACTTAGAAATCGTTAACTCTTTCTGACATGAACAGATTCACCAAGTGCAAGTCTCTCTTCTTTCTAGGAATGTGGCTTGCTGAGGAAGGGCTCTGTTATCCTGGCTGACAATGTCATCTGCCCTGGGGCTCCAGAGTTCATTCAGTATATCCGCAATAACAATAGTTTCGAATGTACCAACTATCCCTCGCATGTGGAGTACATGAAAGCAAAAGATGCCCTGGAAAAGGCCGTGTTTTTGGGATAAAGGGAGCCACTGGTACCCAACTGTTGTTTCAAGTGTTACAAATGCAACTGCACAGGTTACCTCTGTCCATGCTTCCAGTTTAGTTTTCTGTACTTTTGGGGCTGTGATTAAAGCAAGATACAATGAAGATGGGTTTAGAAAAGCTGGAAACCAAGGCCTAGAGAACACATGCATATATATAGGGTAGCCAGCCAAAGATCAGATGGAGAGGCCTGTTTTTTGTTTTCCTTTTCAGGTGACCCCTGCATCCGAGATGATATACATTCCCTTAAGGTGATTTGCTTCTTGCCAACAGCAAGAAGAATCTGTTTACCTTGAGTTCAAACCCTAACAGCCAAGAGTGAAACAGAAAATCACAGACTGCTGAGTGTTTGTGTGTCCTCAAGCTAAAACAGACTAATCGCTTTTGAGAGAGAGACAGACACAGTTTGCAGGGAAAGAATATTTCAGCAGCACTGATTTTACAAAATAACTGGCAATGCCCCACTGTGGAGAACCCTGCAGTTATATCACACACGCTCCTTGGTAGCTACCAGTAAAAATACAGTGTGTTCTGTGATGGAGAAAAAACAAAACACAATTTGACAGTGGGCAAGATACTTATTGTGATTGGGGGTGGTCAGGAAAGCTAGCCAAAACAAACAGGTGAAAAAATACACTCGCAGAGTCCTTTTAATAGACAAGTAGCATTAAGGGATTAATTTGATTCACCCAAATGGTGCAATAATCCACAGGCAGGCAGTTCTCGGCATGTCCTCTTGCTGTGGCACAACTGCATGAAATTCAAAATGTATAAATAAAAATGAAGGGGGGAAATATCTTGTGCAGTTACTGTGTGTGTGACTCCATTTTATTCCACATGGGCTCTACCCAGCAGTCCTCTGGAGGTTCCAAGCCATGGAGCAGCTCCAGAAACGGATTCTATATTCAAAAATTAGTGGATACTTACGGCCTTTCCCTTCCCTTCCACTTTGGATTCTCACAGGCAGGTGATTTAGCCACCTGCTTTTGCAGTCCACCTCCCTGAAGTGTTATTTACTCTGGCTCAGGAGCTGGAGCTTGGCAAAACTCTCCAAATAGTACAACTGGAAATGAGAGCAAGTTAACTACAGTTGTAAGATCAGTTTGAAAATGGGCAGAGCTAAATCCAGGAACCCAATGGAAAGTGATGAGTCACTCCTCTGCTAGGCTCCAACCAAGCCAGAAGACAGAAAAGGGTCTGGTGACTATCAGGACAGGTGCATAAGCCTCATTGGAGGAACAGCGGCTGTGTTTGCTCAATATCATTCCAGGGCTTGGAACTCTCTCCTGCTTGACAGTGGCAACAGACTCTCCAGGCATTAGCCTGCTCCAGTCTTGCTCTTGCTTCTATCCTGATCCACCTTCACTCCAGTCTCACTCCAACCTGGCTCTGGACTCCTGACTCTGGATCTCTGACCCCTGGTTCTAACCACTAGGTCCTTACTGCCCTGGCTCTGACCGTTAGGACTGATCATCCCTGTCATGGTTTCTGACACCCAGCCAGCTGTTGATGCTCAATTTCCAAATAGACACAATGAGGTAAAGCCACCACACATTTATCTTGATAAGGAAAATAGCAAATTCTGTGCCTCTCAGAACCTTAAGTGCTGCTGGATTGGACTGCACTCCATCCACTCCAGTATACAGTCTCTAGCAATGGCCAATAACTTCATGAGATGAAAATGTCAAAGTGCCCATAGCTACTTGTGCAGTGCTCCACGATGCATGGGTAAGTGCATGATTTCTTTCTGGCCTTGAGGGCAGCTGTCTCTCACCCTGAAATATAAACAATGTGCATCACTGTAGATACCATTAGTGATCACATGCATAACTCAGTGGCATTGTACCAAAGCCATTCTGGTGATTCAAAACTGTTTACAGAATACCTGGAGAACACATTTACAAGCCCATCTCCACTGTGGAGTGAGTGCCCACTGTTTTATAGGAGTCGGACTTTGGCAGATCTCTTCCATTTTTAGCCTTTGATTGCAGTTGAGTCTTCCCTTCACCACAGTAGGCTGCTGTGACTTATTGATATTGATGAATCCCAACACGTCAAAGGCCGCATGCTTGATCTGCTCATAAGCTCTGTATTGTGATGTTGTTGCATGTAAGAATTCTGAAGCAATGTGAGATCATTTGCATGTCAACAAAAGTTGAGGGGCTGCTCATGCTGTCCTCTGCTGTACTTTGCAGTTCAGAATTAGGGAAGAGTGTTCTAATTTTTTACCCTACAGACAAAATATATGGATCTGAAATAAGTTATTATGTAAGGAGAATAATGAAGAAAGCAGAAAGTGTCAGAGAGAAGCTTTTAGGTTGGTGTAGATATTACACAAGGTGGATTCCTTCATGTTGGCAGTGAGACAATATGAGCTCTCTGTATGTATTCAGAGCCACAGCCACTTCTTTTAATGTCAAAATTAAGTGTTTTACTCTTGTTAGAACTACAGAGCCAGCATGGCTATGGAAGGAGGAGCAAAATTCTATTTCTGTTCATGCATCATCAGATTGTTAACCAAGTTCCAAATGCAAGGATAGATTTTGCTCTAAGCTGTACCCATGGAACACTGTTCATTAGTGGTGACCAAGGATGAAAAGGCAAGAGCCTCACTGAGTGTGAATGACTGGCAAACACAGCAGCTTTTCAGAGTAAAAGCACACTTTGGGTTTTGGAAGAAGAGACGGCTGTAGGCTAGCCATCTATCTCTGTACTAAATGGAATATTCAGTGGCTAAAGGTCCCGGCATCTATCGAAAGTCAAGGCAGTATCATCCTACCGCAGTGGGTGCTGAAGACAAGCCAAATATTCACAATCCTGTTCTAATGGAACAGTATATCTGAGCTCCAGTGTTTGACCAAAGACTTCCATTTGCAAAGTGCCATTGAAGGAAACTACCTATTAAATAAATTCCTCCAGCCAGATCTCACAACTCACCTTGTGAGATCAAATGATCAATCTTAACCAATCCTAAATGAGATAAATTAGTCAGATGAAAAAGATCAGCAGGGCCCAGAGGTAGTGAGCCATGCTATGTGAGACACACGGGCCAGTTCCTATAACAGTATCACCCCATTCCCTCCCCTGTGGCGGAGGGCCAACACACAGAGACACGGATTAAATTGGCTTTTTAAACAGGTAAGAAGGCAGCTGAAAGATTGGGGGAGAAGGGGTCAACCAAATTTGCTAGCGTCTCTTTAATGTTTCATTTACTTGTTAACTTTGCATTACCAATGCTCTGCATTAGTTACAAATAAAGCTTTTTACAGTAGGAAACAAAAAATACTGGTGAACACCACTGATGACAGGAAGGTCACTGGAGCTTTTGTTGAAATCAGAAACAGATCCGGCCTGTGATATTTCCTGTCAGTTGTTCCCACATTGACCTTCACCTCTGAGACGCAGTTCTCCTATTTGCCCAAAAGACGATGAGCTGAAAATGAAATTACTCTGACAGCTGTAAAAGGTCAACTGTAGAAACCACCTATTTGTTTCAGCTTAGTCTCTTACCTACCACATCTACTATTTATTGCCACTTTAGAACATCCATAAAGAAAACAAAATTCCTGCAGTGGAATGTTGGCAATACCTCCTAGGAGCCAGATTCCGAGGTTAAGAGCCACATCGCATGTAAAATTAGATGTTCTGTCTGTGTTTACAAGACCAGCAGATGATTTTACACAACAGCTTGGGATGCATTCTAGACATCTGAGATCTAAAGAGAGATGGTAAATCGAAGATAAACTCCCTCGTGCTGCTGTTAACAAGCTTCCATAGCTAAAATTCTTTGGAATCTCAAAAGTGATAAGGTATTAACGATATAATGAAGTTTTAACAAGTTAAAAGAGACATTTGGTCTCTCATGACCAGTAATATGATTCACTAATGTTTAAATTCCAGGGAAAATCTCACCTCCTCTTGATCACCAGCTCACTGCAGGGCACTATTCATACTATAGATTTCTGCTGGACCTTTGCGTTGGTTGATGACTGCAGGTCAGGAACTGTGACATTGTTAGCCACATCAGTATCTCTGTTGATCTCAATTGCATTGGTGCACCTGCCAGAGACAGACAGTCTTCAAGGGTATTGCTCATGGAAGATTTGTTGTGCAGAGGCCCATTCTCTATGTTGTCCAAGGTAACAAATGTCCAACTCTACCTGTTGCATACAGTTCTTATATACAAGTTGACAAAAGTGAAAGACTAGATTAGGTCAAACAAAAAGATCTGCTGATACCATCCAAGGACTGTGTTAAGATCTTGACTAAAACAATAGAAGAATGGAATCAGAAATTAAGTAACTAAAACTGGTTTGTCAAAAATTAGGCCTAATTGGTGGATCAAAAACAGAGGAGATGGCCTATGCCACTCACCACCTGCTTTAGGGCCTCCTTTAAGTCTTTGGGGGGGGGGAAGAGGGGGAGAATCGAAGTGGTGGGAATGGATGGATTGGAAAGAGAGTAATCTATCATCGTGTCTGCTACTCCCATCTTGGGACCCCAGGATTCTCCACAACACTGTTAGGCCTTCATTGTCCTGAGCCTGAAAGGTATCCTGGCCAATCCAGGCCAGAGAGAGGGAACCAATAATAACAGACACACACTTTACAGACAGATGATGTGGTGTATAATAAGATACAGGTTTTATCAGCAAGAGTTGGGAACAGTCAGTTACCCCACATGTGGTAAAGCCTTCAGTAAGATATGTTTATCAATCCAGATGTGCAGCCCTTTGAAAAGACCCATGCAAATGTCTGTCTTCCCCACAGAAGCACCTTTGTATCTTAATAAAACCGTGATCTACACTCTAAGTCATTATATGGCTTTATGCTAACACTGACAGTCACTTGAATCACTGGTTCCAGCTGCGGTACATTAATGCATGCATCAGTTATTTTCATTACCAAAGGCCTTTTCACAACACGTTGCTAAGGTCCCATTACCCTGTGCCCCGGCTGAATACTGTTATATGTCTGGAGAATATTTAGGACATCTGATGTAACAAACACAAATAACCAGTGGCACACATGTTCTTTCCAGGCATGGTTTATTGAAAACACACCAAACTGTTACCCTACACACCTGGTTTCTAACAAGCATTCTACTTGTCTGTGTTATGGAAAGTTCCTATAATAATACATTCTGTTATGGTAACATTTGTTCTATGAAAGCATAATCCACCTTTTCCCCCCCCTCCATATTCTTAAAATAAAACCATTCTAAGTGTTCCAGTTTATAGTACAGTGTAAATACAATGCAAAACCCCACCAGTCTAAACTACAGCAATGTCAAGTAATAGTACAGAAAACACATTGGTGATTTTTTTTGTTTATTTTCCTACCATGAAAATTTTAAGGCACATGATAGTTACAAACACATTAGCTACTAATTACCAGTAAGCTTCTCAGTCTAGTTATGTTTCTGTTTTGCTGAGCAATTATTTCCTCAATTGGATTGGCAGGTTTTGCAGCATATGCTCTTTTCTCCTCATCACTCATCCTGCAGTCATCTTTCTGAACAATCTACCCCAATGTAAATTTAAGACAGAAAGAAAAGGTTTAGAATTGCTATCCTTAATGCATTAGACCAATTATTGTACCAGTAATCAGAGAAAACCTTTCTGTGAAAGATACGGAAACATCAGCTTTTTAGGAGCAGAACAGTGAATAGACTTTGCTAGAAACTATACATGTATAAACACCTTCAAAAGCATGGGGGGGAGAGAGAGACCCAACACAAACAGCTGCTTCCTGGGGACAGAGCACTGTGCCATAACTTAAGTCCCTCAGGGAATCAAACTAACCCACACTTTATCACAGCCCTAGCTGGTGCAACAGAAGTTCCCTCGTCCTCCTGGTCAACAGTAGGCCTGCATCCACTATCCTGCTAGCTTCCTTCACAAAGACACACTAAAAACTCTGTTTTTTTCTAGCTCTTGCCCCTCTGTGAGCCTGATCTCCAGCTGTCATGGTGCAAGAGTCTCAAGCAAACGGCAGGGAGGAGGTTGCATGCTTAACCTTGAGCCCTGACTGAACTGAATCCCTTTACAGGGGTCTCTGGAACTGCTTGACTTTAGACTGGTTTCTCACACACACTATTGCTTTCCCTCCTCTGCATTTAAACCCTACTAAAACACTTAGTGCTTCCTCCATTCACATTCCCTAACTTCTCAAACGAAGCCCATACATAGTTGTGAAGCAACAGGTGGTTTGTAAGGGGAGGGTATGGAAGAGGTGGATAAAGGGACACATCCTGAAAGGTCCCAGTATGTTATCTGCTAGCTATAGTTCCCAAACATCAGCCCCACCCCAACAGAGCGCCTCCCACAGGTGAGCCCACTGTGTGTAACATGCTTTAACTGCACCTTGATTGAAGGTGATGCTAGGATTGATCAACAGAGTCATTCTAAAGTAGGAAGTTTTCTGAATTTGTCTATGGCTGGTGGGAAGCGCTGCTGACACTGGAGGCCATGTTCATGTCAGTCAGCCTTGGGATCCCTCTTTCTATCTGCTCAATGTCCAGGGAAAGGCTTGGGGGAGAAGAGCAGAAGAAAAGCAGTGAAATATACAGGATTAAATTCTTATTATTGCTACAAAGTCAGAGTAAATCTTCATTGTGTTGAATGTAGTCAGCCACATCACTTCTGTTAACAGTCCTGATATTTCACCTCTTGGTGTAAATATTGCATACTACTCAATGGGGACGGGGGGGGTCTTCTACTTCTCAGTAGCAAGAAGCTTTGCAAACAAAGCAGTCACAAATGACTAAAACAAGCAGAAAACAACAATCAGCCACAGTGATCACAAGCAACCAGTTCCATCCCTTCTAGCCTGGTGGGGTAGTTTTTGCTTAGAATACAAAATGCAATCTGCTTCTCAAACACCTTCTGTTTTGGGTTTGGCCCATTATAAAGACAGGCCGTTTGTCCAATCTGTATTCTGATCCAGTTTTTGAACATCCCCAAAGCATGGGTGTTTAGATCTAGGTTTTTGTTTCGGGCCTGTCTCTGGGTGGGAGATCATTTAAATATATCGACCCAATCTCCTCTCCATAGGGTGTTTCCTACAGCTGTCCCCTTTTGCCCTTCTCCCTCCTAACGTCCTGTTGGCTTTTGAATATTTGTAGAATAACTAAATTGCAAAGTCTTATCAGAAAAGCCTTACAACATTTGGCTAGTTATTTTCAGTAATCTTTTGCTGTGACTCCTTTGGTAAATACAATACTTTGATAAAAGTAACCTGGGACAGATAAACACCAGTGTCTAACTGGGACCTTTCCATATGCACTTCTAATAGGCTACAAAGAAGGTTCCACTGCTAATAGCTGAAGAAAGTTTAAAAAAAAAAATCCTTTCATATACAAAAAGAATACACAAGGTACAGGACCCAAAGCAGTATAAAACTCTTCTGTGTAACAGCCTGGTTAAAAGGGTCTCCACTTATCAGTAGAACAGATACGAAAAGAGCACCATTGTTAGAATATACAGTAAAACTATGCATCTAGATGGATCTGTCTTTGCTTCCCTCGACCAGGGAAGTGTCTTAGACCCGACATAACTCTCTCACTCGGGTAAAGATAACCAGTGACTGTAACCTTACTTTGTGCCCAGCAACTTCACCTTTCTCTGAAGCCAGATGTAACCCCTCTGTGCGTGAATGGGATGGAAAGGGGGAACCAGTTAGTGTGTGCATCATCCAAACTGCTGGCAGCTTCGGGTATCAGTCTTTCCCTGAATCAACAGTTTTCCTGCATACTGTTTTACATGGTTTTGGCAACCTATCTTCTGCACAACTATATGTGCATATATATATATATATATATTTATTTATATATGTATTTGTCAAATTTTATTATACTCAAGAAGATACAAAGCTCTTGATGCTTGCTCTTTTTTTTTAGTTTTTTAATTTTATACAAAAAAATTTAGACGTTTACTATTACAGTAATGTTTTTTGTTGTGTGTTTTTTTTTTTTGTCTTTTTTTTATTTTTAAATTACAAAGGAAACGGCAGGCACTGAAAACCCAAAATTAAGTTTGCTTGATTCAAAAATGTGCTTTCCAGTCACACTGTATTTAAGAACTTCCAGGTGTAAACATGGCAACCAAATGACAATGGTAACTAAACAAAGTAAGTGAAAGGTGTCCATCCAATGCTAGGAGACAGAGATTTGATTCTTGTTTTCATCCTTCTCCCTCATTGGACCATAATCCAAAGGAAATCAATGATTTGTATTTAATACATAGCATCAGCAGATAGCGTATGTTTAAAATGTGATTATGTGGGGTGAAAATTTACCTTGTGCAGAGAGTCTGCTAGGGCCTATCAGGCGGCTTTGAGCAGACCCTCAGCAAGTGGCTGAATTTTACCCTTCCTTACGTGTACAATTTCAAAACAAAAAAGCAACACAACAAAACCAGGATGATGATTTAAAAAAAAAAAAATCAGTTCCCTTTGTAGCACTTTTCATCAGACTCTAAGGAGTTGACCCATCTGAAGATTACAGTGTGTTCTAACGGAAACTCCCTAATGAGGAAGCTTTCATTCCTCCCCCATGTGTTAACAGCTATTGCCAAAAAAATTATGTTAAAGATTAAATCACCATCAACCCAACATCAACACGAAAAAAAAAAAAAAAACCCACCTCCTTTACAGCAATCATTATGAGCAACAAAAATAAAAAGGCAGCAGCCAACTCCATTCTCAGCACAGATTTCTGAATTGGGACAGTGAAATCTTCAATAAACCATTTACATATGTGGAAGTAAAAACAGAACCATTACAGAAGACAAAAGGCAGAAGTATTTTACACCAGATGATGATGATGATGATGATAACATAGCACAGTGTGATACCGCTTACTCTAACAGCAGATTATACAACCCACATCAACTTTGCCATCTACATTCCCATTCCTTCAACCAGCATTAATAGTTTTTTTTCCTGCTGTCATTAAAATCCAACAAATCCACTCAACAGTCCTGCATTTCTTGTGAAAATGAATAAAACCTCAAAACCAAAGAAACAAACCCCTAAAATAAAAATCTTTTAAAAATTAAATTCACAGTTCAAAAAAAAACCAAAACCAAAAATGAAAAGTGCTATTTTCCTCATGACTACACCTAAGGTATATTCCAAATACTCTGCAGTTCCTCTTTCACTTGCAAAGCCGTCCTCTTTCCCACCACGTGACCTTCTCTTCTCATACTTAGCACCATCCTCATTCAAGAGTCATCTAAGAACCTAACCAGTTAGATGTAAGCTTGGATTCTTTTTTTCTTTCTTTCTTCTTTGAGGGGGTGGGAGGCAGAGGGAGGTGGCTGTGTCTGGTGGGAATGTAATTGAGTTTTAAAAAGCAAATTGTCTTGCTGTAAGGCATGGTGCTCCGGGGTTGGCTGATGGCAGTTGTCTGTGTTTTCTCCCCACACCCTCCTAGAATCTGCAGACTGTTCAATGATGCAGCGCCCTCTGAATCTGAATGGCAGTGGTGATTAATGAGTTCCTCTTTGTTGGTTCAAATTTGTTTTTTTCCCCTCAGTTAAAATAAAGTGGTTGGACTCTAGCCCTGGAAAATAAAGCCAGAGCTGATTAATATATGAAATAATGCACCCTTGATGATCTCTAGCACATACAGTATGAGCTCAAGTAGCACAACTGCTGGAAGCTTCCACCCCTTCGTCCCCTGCCCCCAATGTTATGGTTTCTTTAAGTGCAGAAATTAGTAAAAGGCAGCATACGTTTAAAAGGCGCTCTCACCTACCCTCAACGCCTTCTCCACTCTGAAGGAACATTGCACAAATGTGGGACTCCTGTGTCCTGTCAAAGCCTTACATCTCAATCTTTGGAGCAGGGACCGTGACTTTCTAGTTATCTGTACAGCACCTAGCACCCTGGGGCTCTGATCTTGCTTGGCGTACTGCCAGAACACAAATAATAATTAATCTATGGCAACATCAGAGACCCTGGGGTTTCATATGTGTAGTAGCTAGATGGGGTGAATTTTCAGGGCAGTGCACAGGGAAATCAGATTTGAGAACCCCATGAATTGTGTCTGACCTGGCTCTCCTTACTCTGGAGAGACTTCCACCTGCTTTCAATGAGAATTTCTCTTAAATAAGGACTTCAGGGTCAGGCCCCTTTTTCCTAATGCACTAGACTGAAAGCATTATCCTTCGGGGGCAAAGGGAAGTCAAGTGGTTTTGTGCTCTGGCCTTTCATTTTTGGAGAGCTGGGCTCAAATCTTCACTCCAGGAAGTAGGAGTCTGATGGTCATATCCTGGTCCCCATCATTAAATCACCACACAGTTTGGCCCAGTGGGTGTTCTCCCATCAGGCATGACTCAGGACTGGAACAGCAAGAGTGTTGCAGATAAAGAGTGAGGTGTAGAGCTGCCATGGCAAAGGACCTGACTGGCTCTGCGTGGTACTCTGACACTCACCTTCCTACACACTGAAGGCCCAACATACATTTAAAGAGAATGAAGAGATTTCCTTCCTGATCATTTTAAGGTCTTAGAAGAGAAACGAACTGAGTTTAAATTTGAGACCTTGGATGGTTTCAGGTTTAACGTTACTTGCTAAGAGCCGCCAATAGAATGCAAGGAACAGAGAGGTGCAGCATCACCAGGGGCTGTTTACATTGCCAAGTTACTCTGCCAGCTTTACATGGATTTTAAAAACACTTCCCTGGCGTCTCCAGAGCCCTATGAATTCACCTTCCATACCTGTTCCCCAATGCGTTATTTCATCTGAACCATCAGGAATTTGTGCCAAGACAGAGCAGGTCTACCATGTTTTCTTGCGTTGTGGAAGAATTGCTCTTTGAAATTAGCACCCAAAACAAGGTCAGCAAAGCAGCCCATCAGAAATTTTAATTCTTTAAAGTAATGCTTCTTTTAAAAGTCAACATAAAGACAGCTAAAGGTGCCAGACTGACAGTCAGAAGGACTGAAGCCCACAGACACACTTGTCTCCAAGCCAGGCACAGGAGAGAGAGTGGTCTGCTGGTTCTCACAGCACGTCAGCAGTTCAAGACCAGATGAGGGAGGGTTAGGAATGCTTTGTGTGACCTGTTCTGTTGTGCAAGCCAAAGACTGAGCATGCACTGGGAGAATATGAGAGACCAGGTGGGTGAGGTACTATCTTTTATTGGACCAACTTTTGTCAGTCAGAGAGACAAGCTTTCAAGCTACACTGAGCTCTTCTTCAGGTCTGGGAGACTGTCCACTTAGCTGAGAAAGGCCTTATATGGGACTGTTACAGGCTGTGGTGGCCAGAGGGTTCCAAGCCCTTCCCACCAAGGAAACAAGAATGAGTCATGAACTCTGATCCCTCGTACTGTACTGCACCCTCCTCACAACTTGAGTTTCCTTCTCACTGATTCATAGGATTTCCATGTAGAAAAAAAGACTGATTTTCTGCAGTGCTGAGCAATGGGAAGCATGGATACTCACCATCTCTGGAAATCAGGCCTAAAGGACTATCAGACATTGGTAAGGAGAAGCTGCATAGTACAATCCACATGGTTACTAAAGATATTCCTTTAGTCAACAGCCAGCAACACAGTATGTAGCCTTATACACAGTGCTGTGTCTGACAGGCTGCCAGGAGGTGTAACATGGATAATAGACTGGGCAGCAGGATACAGATTAGTGGCAGCAGGAGTGGTAAAAGCTGGCACAGTTTTAAGGAGCTTGGCACATAGGAAATATAGAGAACAAGAAGGGGACAAAAAAGCCTTGAACTGTGGAGAAGCAGCAGGAGGTGGAGCTTGTGGCTCTATGTTTATCAAATGACTGAGGCTCTCCCCCCTTGAAATTTAATTGTGTGCATGGCCACCAGCTTTCTGTCAGGGGGACATGACCATGCAATTCTTGGGAGCCTCAAGGGAGATCCACAAATAGTCAGGATGTGCTTTTCCTGAGGGCTCAGGCTAAACCTGGTAATGAGACTGGAGGGAAAAAAAAACAGCAGAAAACATTTGAGATCAGTCAGGAAAATGCTATTCAATTTAATTCCCATGGCCTAATAGCAGAGATCCTTCACATTTCGGCTAACAGCCCATCATTCAGGATATTAATTGGCTGTCTGGTTATTTGACAGGTTATTATTTAATCAAACAACAGTGGTTTATTGTGTTTCATTAAAGATAGTTTGCAATATAAACACCATCCTTTTTTTAATGCATTTTCATTTGCCTAAAAGAATCCAGTTATCCATTAGCCTCAGAAAGATTCTGCAGCGATACAGATCATGCACAATGAGACAAGCTAATCACTAGCACCAATTACCAATAAAAGGACCTACCATGCATGCATATTAGACCCAGGAGTCAACAGGCTGGGGTTTAATGTCACGGGCATCCACCAGATTCACCGAAGCCCTGTTACTCCTGTTAATGTTTTTCCTATTTGTGTCATTCTGCAGCAAACCGGGTGAGGCGTTAAAGGCAAAACAGAGCGGATTAATCATACAAACAAACAAACAAAGTCAGGTCAAAGGATTGCAAGGAGGAATTAGCGGAGAGAGAGAGAAAGAAACAAAACTGGCAAAGGCGTGAGCTATTCCACAGGCACTGACAAAAGCATTCATGGGTTCCAAGAAGGCAGCACTTCACTTCATTGCAATCACTATTCACAAGTCCTAGTCACTTGTGCAGCCTCTGAGCCATGGTTATGGGATTGTTCACCAGCTAGAAATCAGTGCACACATTTCTGTTGGTTGGAGTAATGCAGGGGGCACCTCAATTTTGCCCAACTAAGGGTTTCTTCAACCACCTGACAGGAATCTGAAGGATAGCCACCTCAGTGGCATAAAACAGACTGGATTTGAACTGCCCTCCATCCTTAATAGGAAGAGACAGGTCCCAATGCTCCATCCTGATGCAAGTAACATCTGCTCTAGTCAAGCCAAAACATTGCACAATGGAACCAATACTTGCCTACGTGAGTTGCACCTCAACCTTGGGAAAAACTAAGGTGGCCTTGGGCTGCATAGTACAACTCTGTAGGCTGTATCTGGCTACCTTTGTGTATCATACGATAAAAGTAATAAGCCCCTGCTAATTCTCTCTCCTCCTACCCTATCCCCTTTTTCTCTGGAAGAAGCATTTTCCGTCATTCCAACAGAATAGCATCCTAATCTTTCCAGCCACCTCACTTAGTTCATCCACCTCCTAAGCATCCTGCAGTGTACTCTAAACTGTGGATAGGTGGACTTGAAAGTTTACACCATTAAATTCAGGTTCAAGCAGGGCCATCTGTTTCCAAGAATAACATGTGGGTGCACTGTGTCAATCAGAGGGTATTTCCAAAGTGGGTAACCAGGATTTAGACACTTGATTCCCATTAGTGGCAATCTCAGAGCCTTGGGCAAAATCTTTGTGTAGCCCTTTGGAAATTTACCCTGAAACGTGACCATGAATAGCATTAAGTGAATTGCTCCTAAACAGTTAAGAGAGAAATTTCCCAGTTTGATCAGGGCTACTACACAGTAAAACAGGAAAGTACAGAGATGAAAAACAAATGAAGGGCGCGCCGACCCCTTCCAAAGGCAAAGGTGAGAGCAATCAAAGATTTTGTTTCCTTTCCATCTTTACTAGTGACTAAAAGATAAATGGAATTACCATTCTAAATGTTCAGACCAAAAGGCGATTGCTGTCAAATCCCATTATATATAGCACCATGGGTGCAGGCTTAGGAACTGGATTGTACACAGACTAAATAGGTAGCTAGTTTTAAACAATATCGGCTGTTCTCTTGCAGTACAGCATTGCTGAGGTCTCCTAATCTGTGCACAGCCATAATCTTCACCCATTTACAGTCCTGGATAATAGGAGGTCATATTAAAGCAACATAGGAGCTGGGCTAAGCCACAGGGGGAGAGATCAATGTTTCACTCACACTGTAGTCACATGACTTGAGAGTCCTCATTCTGGCAGGCTAATGAAAGAGCAAGCTTGCAAGGTTTGGCACTGTAGGAATATCACAAGACAATGGATTCTACTAATGAGGTTGCCAGATGAGAAGCTTCTGACAAGGTGAAGGTTTTAAATCCCCTTTGAACTAAAAAGAGGAAAAAAATCTGTGTGTTTAAACCAAGAAAGTGCAGACTGCAACTGGCTTCTGTCATTAATAGAGATGGGGAAGCCATGCTCAGTCTTGATGGTGAGTGTGTGTCTCCACACATTAGCTAGACCATCACTAGGGAGGTGTACTACTGGCTCAGTCTGTGGAAAGATTTTTCTCTGTCTTATTTCTACATGCCCACATCTGCATGCCTTTGCTCAGTGCCTTGCACTAATCGGAAAGAATTTTTTCTTTTCAATTGCTTGGCCATTTAACCTGGAGCATCTGGATCTTCTGCTGCTTCCACAAAACACTGAGAAGATTTCACCACAGATGCCCAGGGCTCCCTAGCACTAAGGGTCCCAACACCAGCACCAAAGCGGGCAACAATGTTTTCTGTCACTAATGCTTCTTTCATTATCTGGTTTTCCCCAGTGCTAAGAGACACAGGAGAGAGTGCATGTGTTTTTGCAAGGAGTCCCCCCATGTGCCATTGCACTGCTGCAAGCATAAAGCAACTACTTATAAAAACTTGGCTAAAATTGTGCATGAACATAAGAAAAATTGCATAGAATAAATTAAAATCACATTTGCATGCAGCCTGTTTTGGCAAACTCAATAGCCCACAATGGAAGTAGGAGATACATCAAGTATGACTTTTCAGTGAGAAAAAACTGCGGGGAAAAAGAGAGTTGAAAATTCAATTTAAAGAAGCCTCTGTGAGAGTGAGGGTTCCTGACCCATATACAGAGTCCATGTGCGGGATAATAGGAATGAGTGCTAGGGAGATGTATACTATACATCACACTGCTTTACAAAGGCCCGGTCTACACTTACCTTCTGGATTTGGCAGCAGTCAACGGGAGATACGCAAGTGACAGAAATCACTTGCGTATCTCCCATCAACTTCGCTGCGTCTGTTCCATGCGCCGTCCACACTGCGCTGAGTCGAAGGGAACAGCGTTCCCGTCGACACAGCGCTACGCCACTTACCGGGGTGGTTTTCCTGTGTCAATTGCGGGATCAACTGAGCGGGTCTACACAGGCCACTCAGTCGATCCAGAGCAATTGATCTGACAGCGGCAAATTCGTCGCCGTCAGTGTAGGCCCAGCCAAAGAGACACATGCTTCCATCTACACCTTTATGGTTTTCATGGTGAGAAGTGATGGCTTGGTGTGACTATTCTCAGAACAAAGGCTGCTGCACAGCTATACCCTTTAGGGCTGGGGAACGTACCTAGATGGAGGAACAGAAAGTGATAAAGCGAACATGTTCTTTTTAAAACCTGTTATTTACCTACATGAAGTTGAGCACACGTTAGCTTATAAAACCATCTCCTGCAGTTGCTCCCTTATTAGAAAGCAGCGTTTGTTTCCACTGTTAAGTTTAACTAGTGGTCACTTACGAAATGATGCCTTTATCTTATAAAACCATTTACAAGCCCCTGCTGAGTACCTGTGACACACACGTTCCTTACTGCCTGACACTGGATGCCCCAGTCTGTAATGGCATCCACTAGCCTTTGGAATAGCTGGAAGCTTACTTTTAAAGGTTCTTTCTCCGATGCATCCCCTATATTGTCATTGGTCTTGTATTTGCGCTCTTTGTCTCGGTGATCGATGGTGGAGTACCCATCTGTGAAGGAATGGCATGACAATCAGACAGCAGCAACACCATGGTAGATTTGGCTGTTTTGCATTGTCAAAGAACTAGAGAGACAGACAAAACATTAAACCAAAGGCACTGGGGTATGCCTTCCTCATGGGCTGATGCTCAGAACTTTTTTTTTTTTTTTACCACCTTTCTTTTAAAAAAAGATCTCCTTTTGTAATACCGCCTCAGTATCCAGTGCTGGTACCTCGTTACCAAGTAGCATTGTTTCCATTCTGAACTGCTGCAGTGTAGTAGTAGTCTGTCCAAGGAAAGCAGCAAGCTGTTACTTCATGCCCTGTGACTAATGAGCTCCAAATCCATCTGAAATCTTGTGTTCCGAGCTTAACAGTCTGATTAATTGGCTGTGTTCCTTCTCTGAGTGGCATGCAACATGTTCCGACTCTTTCTGAACTTGACTACAAGCAGGACATGACAATAATTTGGAGACGTCCCCTCTGGAAGGATAAAAAATGTAGCCTGTGGAGTTTTATGAGAACCCTGCTGTGCTGGACCTGTCCCTCATTATGAAGTGACACCTGTTGGTGATTTTTCTCTCTGACATCTGAAAAGCAATGTGACTACATGATTGAACAGGAAAAAAAGAGGGTGGAGGGGCTTTATAAAGAAATGCTGTAATTATTTCAGAACCTGCTTGAATTCATTGTCAAAGGCTACAAATATTAATTTATTTTCTTGATGCATCAAGTTTCCCTCATTATCAGAGACAAATAGATTCTCCTACCTACTTTGACAGCTTTGTAATCTGGGCTAAGTGACAGTCAAATTTATGGTTCTTAGTAAGATTTCTCTCTCTCCAGGTAATTAAGGGATCATTACAGGTTCCACTTCCTTTCAACGTGTATTCTCCAAACTCTCCAAAAAGATTTTACATAAAATGTCAGAAGGCCTCATGTCTTTGTCTTTTGCTTGCATACAGTAGGCTTTCTAAAATGAATGAACGAATCAATCACTTCAGATGTCCTTTTTGTGGACTACTGGTGAAATAAAAAGTGAGCCATTTTGAGCTGCAGCATGAAAAGCTTTGTAAACGGAGTGACTCATGGCAAATATATTTTATGGAGCAGCAGTTCTCAAATGGGAGTATGCAGGCTGCAATCCAATTAGTTTAGAAAAAGATGTTAGTCTTTATGCTTGGCTCAGTAAATCAACACATGCACAAGTCTTGCAGAAAGACGAGGCATTTGAGATGGTCCACATGTTTAATTAAGATCAATATAGTATTAAAAAAGATAGTCCATAACCATACTGATTAAAATGACTAGGCAGTGCATCAAGCACATTTGAGTTACATGGTGCATAACTTAAACCTTGAGAGCCACTACCAGACAGCCTTTTCTTTACTTCCAGTTCTCTCCTGACAGTTAAGACACCTAGCATCCCTGCTTGTGCCAGCTAGACAAAAAAAAATTCCAACCATCTACCATCAACCTAGCCAACACTCCTGGGGGCGTGTACAATAACTCATTCCATTTCAAGTGACAAACATGCAGACACAACTAGCAAGCCACATGGGGATCTAGAAACCTTACAATTCATAGTAAAAAGGGATGGGTAGATGCTATACCTTTAAATGATGATAGTATGATGCCTTTCAAAAATCCACTCTACCAAACTCCGTCAACTCAGAAGCAGTTCTTTACATGGGAAAATTTGTTGAAACATATTTACTTACAAATAACAGACCACTTACACTGTGTAGCGCCTTTCATCAAGAAGGATCCCAAACCACTTTACAAACAAACTGACAGACTAGAAAAGGAACTGTTCACCCACCCATGAAATGCAACAGCCACTGCTATGATGCATGTCTAGTGTTTAACATTTCACAGCAGTTTAGGACAGGAGGTAAATATCATCATATACAACTGGGGAGGGGGAAAGTGAATATTTAAGTAAGCCAATAACTAGTATTTACTTAATACACTTGCTTTAAGAACCCTAATCTTAAGCAAATTGGTAAAAAATAGTCAGGTGTTGGGGTTTACATTTGAGCTAAAAGGCATTTTGTAGTTCATGTTGTTAGTCAGTTGAATACTGTGGACCCCTTGTTAATGGGGGTCACACATCAAATTCTTTGGAGCTGTATTGGGAATACATCAGGATAAGATTGCAACTGAGATAGGAAGTTTATGGTTAGACTTATTAAAATGAGAAATATCCTGAAGGAGGCTGTACCAGTGCAGTAATATCTCAGTGCCTTCCGGGCAATGCCTCTGTGGTAGAATTAACAAACTCAGTTCCTTCAGTGTTTCAAGATTAATTCTAAATATCAAATTTAATCAATTTAGTTTATATGGAATTAACAAGCAATCTGGAGTGTGCCTTAGGAATGTATAAGCCATTCGGACTTTGGCTGGAAGGGCCTGAGGAATGGAAAGTCAAATATTAACATTATCCCTTTTCTTGGAGTTTAGTGGAGCAAATCAATTACCTAGAGTTAGTGCATTCCCAGTGAATTGACCTTTGAAGGTATTGGTGATGAGATATAGACATATCCCAGTGGCAAGCTATAGCTGATTTAAAAGTATCCAAGAACAGGGATCTAGAGAATTTGACAGAAACCTTGGAAACTTGTTTTCTAGAGGTGGTGAATAGATCTAAGGCTGGATTCTCCTAGGTGAGAGAGTCTGTCAAACTGCCTACCTAAGATAAATTTGTATTTCACCTACTACAGCCAAAGCAGTATTAACCCCTGGAATAAACGAAGCAATGATGAATATTTTTCTCTGAATACTGAACTACAGTCGTCTGGGCACAGAACTTCTGATCCCAGGCGCCTGACTGCTGGACTAGTTAGTACATAGCTCTCTCGTTGTGTGATGTTCTTTTAAGTTATCGCCTTCCATTGTGAGGACAAATATTTCAGTCTTCCCTTAAGCAAACTAAACCTGGACAGTTTATTCACATTGGTATGATGCTGTCAGCTGAGGTCGTGGAAGGTAAACAAACCCTTTCTGTTATTCTGGCTTTCTGGCAATGCTCCGTTTGATTTTCAGCAGCAGTTCAATCTGATCAACATTTTTGTGCAGGCATGAATAAAAGAGACATCAAACTGTCTGATTTGTAGATGCAAATGCAGACACATTTAAATACAAATATTTGCAGCTGAAAAAACTGAAGCAAATCCCCAGCAACACAGAGGGTTTACGCTGTTTTACTAAAAAGAAACAGTTTGTCTGTCCCAGATTGCAGTGCCTTTCACCTATAAGTCTCAAAACACTTTATAGACAGGGAAACTGAGATACTAACCAGCCATGGTGAGTCAATGGAAGAGTCAGGAGCAGAACACCTATCTTCAACATACAATCCTGTCCCCTTATACATAGGCTATTAACAGGAAAATCCCCTATTTTTTCCAGAGAAAGGTCAGTAGTCACAGGCCTTGATCCCTGTGCTTTTTCCAGTTCACACTGACAAAGGAGCACTTCAGGCTTTTAATTATCCTTTGTCTCCATCAGGGCCCTAGCACCTGAATAAATTTTTCACATCCATGCCTTACAGTTTTTAATCAGCATTTTGAAAGAGAGAGTCTCACACTGA
Organism: Mesoclemmys tuberculata; assembly: GCA_007922155.1. Taxonomy (NCBI): domain Eukaryota; kingdom Metazoa; phylum Chordata; order Testudines; family Chelidae; genus Mesoclemmys; species Mesoclemmys tuberculata. The sequence goes on from ML675640.1 coordinate 2,192,803, forward strand.
TTCAGCTTTGCTTTTCTCTACAACTGAAAAACAATAGTCTCTAGCCACCCAGCTCTTCCGAATCTATCCATGGCCCTTACTGGTTCATCTACTCATGCAAGAATGGCTGAGATCATGGGGCTCTGGGGAAATCATCTCTCACTGCAGATCCTGGTGGGCAGGTTTCTGCTGACGCATGTGTTGCATTTGCCATATTTGGTGCACCAGCACCAAGGTGGAGGTTTTTCCAAGTACTGGTGAAATCACTTCCCTCTGTCCAGTACTGGGTGCTGTGAGCAAGGCAGCTGGATGCCCACACCACATACTACTGCCCGTGTTGCTGAGGTAGACTGCATGGATTGTGCTATGGCCTGCAGCATCTTGTTCCTCATTGGTCCTTGCAGGTCTCAAGTCCGTAAGAGACTTGAGAGAAGTGTAGTGAAAGGGAACCAATCCCGTAAGTTGTACTGAGAAAATGAAGCCATTCTGACTGGCTTTCAAAAGATGTCCTTGATGGACTGGTAGGTTCATGGCCAAGTCTGTAATTCCTTATTCAAATTTTATTCTTTCCTTACCCAGACAGAGCCCCCAATGCACCAATGAGGAACATTTTAAAGTTGTTGGGCTGATCATGTCCACCTGCTGTTAAGCTCTACTTTGCACACAGAAAACCTTGGCACCACTCCTATCACTCTTGGGAGACTTTTACAATCATGTATTCCCGTTTTAAAAAAACGTTCCTCTTTCCTATCCTGAAAAATTCACTTGTGCAGCAGGCTGACTAACTCACTGGTTGAATTCAGGGAAACAGTGAAAATAATAAGACACTGAAAAATAAAGTACTTCTTTCCTTAGCCTCTTTCAAATAGAGTCATTTTTAGTGCTAATCTGTAAAAACCACATGCAAAACATTTTCAGATAGAATATGATATTTAAGTAGATTTAAAGCTCACAAAATTAGTGCCCCATTTAAAAAAAAAAAGGTAATAGTTGAAATCTGATGGATTTTGAATCTCACTATTGAATGCAATCACTTCAAAGCAAAGAGATTCGAATGCAGGAATTCTTGATATGTTTACATTGTATGGTTCAAGTAGTGGGGACACTGGTATGTATGCAGCACACACATTTAAAAAAAACCCAAACAAACAGCTTATCTTTTGGAAGGAAAAGTTCTGTTTTTAAATGTCAACTTTATCCACATGAAAGAATATCTCCCAGAGAAAGAGCTGAACTTTCTCATGAGTGACGGGTGCTCTATTGAAACAGACAGGGGGTTGATCCGGGACTGCATTTACCTGGACCAAGTTCATCCATAGGAATCATATCACGACTTCCAGCTTTCTCATTATCTACAAAACAGAAGCATTGAAACTAGTTGTACCATGTTAACTGACATGAAAGCAGAGCAAGCTGGGATTACTTTCAGAGCTGGAGGAAGTAGGAGACCACGATTTATTGAACTCAAGCGGCTATGATGAAACAATACTAAGGTTCTGATAATTCAGAAAGGACGGTTCTGAGTTATGCCTCCAAAGAGCACCCTGAACTGACATCTCTCATGCCATGGCTCTACATCCCATATATTCCTCTAGCCAAAAGATGCCACCAACTCTGTGCCTGCTCTAAACCACCTATGAGGTTCCCTTCTTTGCCCAGAGAGAAGATCAATCAGTAGGTGATCAAAGGTCTCAAGAAGGTAATTTTAATATTGTTTTCGGTTTCCATCATGATCGAAATTAAAAGACTGAAGAATTCAACGTGGCCATGGCGCCTATGCTGTAATTACTGTCAAATCTGACAAACGAAGCACAACTGAATTTGCTCAGGACTTGGATAGAAAATTTCCACTGCAAAGCTAAGTGACACAGGAAACAAGGCTGGTGAGTCAACAGAGGGCACATGGCTTTCAAATAAATCAGCAAATGTCCCAAGATGTTGCTGGATGTTGCTTTTGCATGAGATATAACACCAAGATCTGATGACTTGTGGTTAATAAAAATACCATACACTTATCATAACAGTTAGTCTGTTCCTTGCCTAAATTCCAACCAGGCAGTTACTGCATGCCTGTCTAAAATTCTCCCTATAGGCTTCAATTGAACTTATTGTCCTGAACTGGCTAGCGTACATTTCATGACAGGGAAATGATCACTGTCTATATAGTCTGTAATGTCAATTGCTTCAGGATCTTTGGATGAAAGATACCATAAAAAAATCCGACAAAGTGGGTTTCTGCCCAGGAAAGCCTATGCCCAAATAAATTTGTTAGTCTTCAAGGTGCCACAGGTGTAAGGTCTTGGAAAAAATTTTAAGGGAGAAAGTAGTTAAGGACATGGAGGTAAATGGTAATTGGGACAAATTGCAACATGGATTTACTAAAGGTAGATCGTGCCAAACCAACCTGATCTCCTTCTTTGAGAAGGTGACGGATTACTTAGACAAGGGCAATGCGGTAGATCTAATTTACCTTGATTTCAGTAAGGCGTTTGACACGGTTCCGCATGGGGAACTGTTAGTTAAATTGGAAAAGATGGGGATGAATGTGAAAGTTGTAAGGTGGATAAGGAACTGGTTAAAGGGGAGACTACAGCGGGTCGTGCTGAAGGGTGAACTGTCAGGCTGGAAGGAGGTTACTAGCGGAGTCCCTCAAGGATCGGTTCTTGGACCGACCTTATTTAACCTTTTTATAACTGATCTTGGCACAAAGAGCGAGAATGTGTTAATAAAATTTGCGGATGACACGAAGCTGGGGGGTATTGCTAACACGGAGAAGGACCGGGATGCTATTCAGGAAGATCTGGACCACCTTGTACACTGGAGCAATAGTAATCGGATGAAATATAATAGTGAAAAGTGCAAGGTCATGCACTTAGGGATTAATAATAAGAATTTTACATATACGTTGGGGATGCATCAGTTGGAAACGACGGAGGAGGAGAAGGACCTTGGGGTATTGGTTGATAGCAGGATGACTATGAGCCGCCAATGTGATATGGCTGTTAAAAAAGCAAATGCGGTTTTAGGATGCATCAGACGAGGTATTTCCAGCAAGGAGAAGGAGGTGTTAGTGCCGTTATATACGGCGCTGGTGAGACCCCACCTGGAATATTGTGTGCAGTTTTGGTGTCCCATGTTTAAGAAGGATGAATTCAAACTGGAACAGGTTCAGAGACGGGCTACTAGGATGATCCGAGGAATGGAAAATCTGCCTTATGAAAGGAGACTCAAAGAGCTTGGCTTGTTTAGCCTGGCCAAAAGAAGGCTCCGGGGGGATATGCTTGCTCTATCTAAATATATCAGGGGGATTAACGTTAGGGAGGGAGAGGAATTGTTTAAGTTTAGTACTAATATAGGCACGAGGACGAATGGGTACAAATTGGATATTAGGAAATTTAGACTAGAAATTAGACGAAGGTTTCTAACCATTAGGGGAGTGAAGTTCTGGAATAGCCTTCCGAGGGAAGTAGTGGGGGCAAATGACTTATCTGGCTTTAAGACTAAGCTTGATAAGTATATGGAGGGGATGTTATGATGGGATAGTTTAATTCGAGCAATTGATTTTGGATTATCGGCAGATAAGTCTGCTCAAAGGTCTGTGGGAATGCTGGATGGGATGGGAACTGAGTTACTGCAGAGAAATCTTTTTTGGGTACTGGCTGGTGAGTCTTGCCCACATGCTCAGGGTTTAGCTGATCGCCATATTTGGGGTCGGGAAGGAATTTTCCTCCGGGGCGGATTGGCAGGGGCCACGGAGGTTTTTCGCCTTCCTCTGCAGCATGGGGCATGGGTCGCTTGCTGGTGGATTCCCTGCAGCTTGAGGTCTTCAAATCTCATTTTTGAGGATTTCAATAGCTTGGTCATGGGTTCGGGGTTGTTATAAATGTGTATGGGTAGGGTTTTGTGGCTTGCCTTGTGCAGGAGGTCAGACTAGATGATCATATTGGTCCCTTCTGACCTATGAGTCTATGAGTCTATGAGACTCTTGCTGTTTTGCTCAGAACAGACTAACACGGCTACCCCTCTGGAACTCATTAAAAAACGTACTTACTGATATTTATCCAATGAGAGAAATACACTTCACAGACATAGCAAATGCCACAAGGAAAATCATTATGGCCCACACCAACGAGCAGAACTGACCTTGGCTTTTATCCACTAGTGGCAGGGTACTGTCGTCATAGCCAGACTTGCCAGAAGTACCTTTGGATCCCTTTGGTGCTGCAGACACAGACTGAAAGACAAAATGGAAGAGTAAAGGGTACTCACAATAGTTAAGTCCAAAGCAGACTGCAAAGATTTACAAAGGGATCTGACAAAACAGGGTGACTGGGCAACAAAATGGCAGATGAAATTCAATTTTGATAAATGTAAAGTAATGCACATTGGAAAACATAATCCTAATCAAACATACAAAATGATGGGTCTAAATTAGCTGTTACCACTCAAGAAAGACCTTGTAGTCATTGTGGCTAGTCCTCTGAAAACATCCACTCAATGTGCAGCGGCAGTTCAAAAAGTTAATGATCTTAGCAACTATTAGGAAAGGGACAGAAAATATCATAAGGCCACCACATAAATAAATGGTACACCCACACCTTGAATACTATGCACAGTTCTGGCTGTCCTATCTCAAAAAAGATGTATTGGAAATGGAAAAGCTATAGAGAAGGGCAATAAAATGATTAAAGGTATGGAAAAGGAGAAGCATCTTCACATGAAGAACAGTCAGCTGCCCAACACGCTACCTGGACTATGTCCCAAGAAAGCAGTAACAGATGAAAATGGGCCACGTCTTTCCTTCATGCCATGTATATTTATAGGGATTAGACACGGTACATCTAAAGTGGACTAACTCCTAACATGGAAGGTACATGCCAAAGATTTTACAGATATGCATCTAGTAAGTGCATTTATGAAATCATAATTTTACTAGAATTGTTTTATCTGTGGAAAACAGACTAGATTTCTTGGTCTGCCTGCCATTGCCATTAGTGGGAGTAGGGCCTGAAGATGGAGGAATGGATAAAACACCTTCATGGGGCTTTCTATGACCATTGACCTGGACTAGGACTCTGCATCTTTACCTGAAAATGGGATTTGTTCCACCCATCCTTCTGTAGGATGTTTCGTAGTTCTTTGTAGCTCCAGACCATCTGAAGAACATGAGAAGCTGCCTTTGTTTCCCTGGGCGACTGGCTAATTTGTGAGACAAAATTAGAGCCTCAAACATTAGGAATACAAGCTCATTCATATGTTGAATGCTAAACCTGTAATTTCCGAGCAGGTCTGTAATTTCCGAAGAAGCAATGCAATAAGATTTAAAACATGTGACAGCTCAAAAAATAAATTATTTTGGGCCAAATTCTCTAGTGGCTTCTATTAATGTGAGTCCATCTAGCTGCATGTGTAAACACACATTTGTTCAGACAAAAGATATCTGCATGAGCAAAAGGTCTTTAATATGCAGATGTCTGATTTTCATATGCATAGCATGCGGCTATAGAGGCCAGTTTGATAACATTGTCTTTTTGCCTTCTGGATTTCAACAGGCATTTAGATATGTCAAAGCAGAAGCGTTGAGCACCCAAAACTCCAAAAGAAATCAATGCGCGACCACTTCTGGAAATCAAAAACTTAATGTCTAAAGTTGGGGAGCCAAAACAAATACAGAGGCCACTTTTCAACATTTTGCCCCAAGTAGATATATTCTCCATAAACTGAATTTAGCTGAAATCACCTAATAGTTTGAAACATACCCCACAGCGCAAGAAAGAATCAGAGAACGAACATAACTAATTCTCACCTGAAAAGCACTTCTCTTTATTCCTTGCCAAGTCAGTACCAGTCTGTTATACAGAACACCATGCTAGATTTCTGGCTGACTCTTACTTAGGGTTGTCTACATGGTGCTTTTGTCTGCACCAGACTAATTTTAGTGCAAATTTTAGTCTGCATTAGCATGTCGTGCACTAACTGACCTGCATGGACCCTGCTGGCATGCATCAAGTTCCATACAGTGATTACAACAGCACATAGCAGGGAACTTTTAGTGCATATCAGCAGGGTCCATGGAGGTCAGTTAGTGCATGACATGCTAACGCAGACTAAAATTTATATCCTTTGGTATGGACAAGCCCTTACTAATGACAAGGCAAAAGGTTAAAGAAATCTTCAGCCAGCCTCTCAACAGTTTGTTAAAAAGGCACTTATGAGTTCCTTTCTCTTTGGCTGATGTACAGAAGGAAGCCCTCCTCCAAACAGGATACAACTTTTCAACAGGACTACATGGTACAAAAGCGTCATTGTAAATTATTACCACTGTCCTTCAGACAGAATGATCACTGCAAATCATTAACCATTTAATTTAACAAATAAAGCTGCATCACTGTCACAGTATAAAGGTCTCCCACTTTGCAAACAAAGGTCTCAGCCTTGGCTGCAAATGTCTGATAAATGCATGCATAATGCTAAGGCTCACATCAAGCAAAGAGATTGTATCCTGAGATGACAACTTTTTATCCAATTGATTTTAGCTCTTAAGCCAACTAAACCCATTAAAGTCACTGATTTAGGATTTGTTTTTCTTGCATGTTTTAAGTGCTTCAGTTACACATATGACGGGTCTAGATGTCTGGGCACCATCAAAAAGCATCAGAGTAGGGTTTGTGTACAGTATCCTCTTTACTTTGTTTTCCATTATAGTAAGAAACCCACCTTGACTTGCTGATAGCTACCAGCTTCTGAATGCCCTGTGTCTGGATCAGGGACCTTGCATTTTCTGAACTGTCAGTAATGATTTCATGGATTGTATTCAAGACTGCAACCACTGTATCCTCTTCCAGGTTTTTAGCAGATCTCTGCTGCCTGCTAGGCAAATTTCTTACCAGTTCACCCATGGCATAACTACCTAGATAAGGGGAAGAGCTACCATTAGTCAGACCGGATAATCATTTCAAGAAACAGCTTCCTGTCCTGAAAGCTAAAATGTAAGGAAGTTCCTAATGTCTAAAGATCTAATGTAATTTCCTTGAATCTCAAGATTAATTTCATACTGTATTTATCATTAATGTTCTCAACGTGTTTCAGAACTGATATCCAAAGTAAACTCATTTTGCATAATCAATACTATAGGTATCGGGGGATGGGGGAGGAGTTTGAAACATTTATGGGAATTTCACAGCCAACACGTATCACACTTTGCTGTGCTTGAGGCAAACAAGCATTCAGAAACTGCAGCTAATACCCACATATTAATGCTAATGCACGCACACACCATTTACTCAACATAGCCTTGTAAGAGGTCTGCAGGGGCAAGGTATGCAACAATGCATCTATTTAACCATCCCCTGAAAGAAAGGCAAGAATGAACATCCCCCCTCCAGGGTGCATTTGGCCTTCATATTAGGCAGCACAGAAGAAAAACCTGAGTCCTGAGCCCATTACGCCTGGGTCTGTGTCTGCACCATTTGGTAGCTATAGTTCTACAGTGGCTGTGGTTTTTATGAAACGTGGGCAAATTAAGGTAGAATTGGAGATTTGCATTTATTAAGCACCAGCATCTGTGCTCTGCATGCGGCACACACAATTCCTTGCCTGGTGAGGTTACAGTTTAAACAGATCACGCAAACCACCCAGGAAATATACTGGGAGACCCACACAAAGGCTTTAACTTAGAGCGAAGCCATTGCAACTTTCATTTAATGAGTAGGTGAGTGAATTTTTGCTAATGTGGATTGGAGATGGTGAGCAGTCCAGGGGAGCTGAGTTTTAAAGGGAATCATCTAAATGGAGAGCACCTGGGTGCCTGACTTCTAGATATAGGGGATAGCACAGGAAAAGGCTGAGGATGGGAGAGGTGAGGTGGGGCTTGTTGACAGAGCAAAGGGGGCCAGAGAGGGAATCATATTAAATCAAAACGCCTTTATACTTTTGCAAATTATTTTGAGATCTGCTGTAAAGTAAAGATTAATTTCCATTAAATCACACCATGTGCATGTATAGAGACTGGATGGGCTGAAACTGAATTTTTAGATGGCAATTTTCCACTTGGAGCATGCAAAAGACTCCTATAAAATGCTAATAGGATTTGTACGCAGAATAAACCTCAGTTTCAATACTTGATGGAAGCCTAAACAATTTTACAGTGCCCATGTGTTTACTGGGTCACATTCCTGCAAGAGAAGTTCAGAAGGTACCTATGAGATCCTTATTGCGACGATCCATAGAGAGATTCCTCAGTGCAATTGACACAGCTCTCACAACCTTGTCAGAGTCAGACTGGAGAAGCTCAACGAGGACTGGTAAACCTCTCTCCTTTCGTACTGTTGCACGGATGTAAGTGGACCACTGATCATGAGCATACAGGAAGAAAAGGAACACATGATATAGTGAATTTACAGACCCATTTTCCTGTATTTCTTTCACTGCTGGGGCCTGATTTTTTCCACCGTGAAATTAGAGAATTTTTCCTTATGCAAACAGTTCCTGCTTGCTCTGCCTGGTGTCACATCTATGACTCATCCCACCATCCAAGTTCATTGTGCACCAAGCATGAAAAGGAGGTAGATGTTTAAAGCTGGTGGTGGGGAGAGGAAAGGGTAGGTAGTGGGGAAGAAATATAATCTGTTCTATAAAAATTTAAGAGCAGCAGAGGAAGATTATAGGCTGCTATATACACCTCAATGGAAAATGTATCCCTTTCCATCAGCAAAGAGGTCACTTAGAGGGAACAGCAAGGCATGTAAAGCTCCTGTTAGCTCTTAGAAACTTAGTTGTTTCTATCCTTTGTTTCATGCATTTTTGTAAATAAGTATATTTTAAAAAATGACTCCCTATTCAAACCAGAGTGGGGAAATACTTGCTGCTCCACAGACTTGTAGCTGCTGTGGATGACCTCACTTTGTCATGTCCAGAGACAATCCAGTATTTTATCTGAGGGTGGACTGATTACTGGGCAATTTCGGGATGCAACTCCCAGTATTATTTGATTAATCAGGACAATACCCTGCTCTGGGCCCCGGGTAAGCATGCTTACTCAGCACTGTTGAAGAAACCCAAGAATGAAAGCAGCAGATAAGTGGTCCATAAAGTAACACTTGCTCATTTTAAGATCTGCATTCCCTTCAGTTTCAACGACAACACTCCAGCCATACAAAAATCTACTTGCCTAGGGCAAGTGAATTTTTTTTTTCCACTGACAAGTAAAATAGCATCAGCTTTTCTGGTATTATCAATCATCATGGTAAACAGGAAAAGCAGATTTTGTGCCTGGGATGGTAAATTCTCATGATAATTTTGTACAGTGGCAATATTCACAAATACTATAATATTCACAAGTACTGTTTGCAAATTCCAAACACAACTCCCATGCACCTAGCTTATCTGACAACAGGAAAAACAGAAAATGTCAAAACAACTGGAAAATCAACAGAATTAAGCAATTCTACTTCTGTTTTGTCACAGTGTGTCTCTCATCTCCAGTGTTACTTAAGTGACAGAACTGTTTTTAAAGATGCCAGTGTGGCTGCTTGGAGTTCAGTCCTCCTTGTTTACAGGTAAAAAACAGCAGGCAACATTTTCAAAAGTGCCTAAGTAACTTAACATTTAAATCTCATTGAAGTTCAAAGTCCCCAGGCACTTGACAATTCTACCCAGATACCAGGAAAGAGGAGAGCTAGTCAGTCTGAAAAGAGAGAGCTTGTTCTTTAACTTTCGATTAGCCATGCCTGATAACCTGCAGAGTCAGGTCTCTGATGAATATTTCAACAGAAGTATACATGAAGTTTATTTTATTTTTAAAATACTTTTATGTAAACACTGAAACCTTTTCTAAAAGCTAGTAATTTAGACTTTGTTCAAGTAAAAGATTTCCCCAAAGAGAATCACAAATGAAAAGTAACAAAATGCAATTTGCATGCTATCAAGTGACTTCATTTTTAGAGGGCTTAAAGGGAATTTCCATTGTGTCAATTTCCAACTGGATTAAGCAAGGAAAAGGCTGCACTCACTGTCCAGTTTCCAGCACTGAGATTCTGCAAAGCCCCTGCTGCAGCTTCCAAAGTGTTGAAGTTTTGACTTTCCGTGAGGATAGAGAGGTAGAGCCGGACTACCTCTGGTTGGTAGAGCAATTCAAAGCCTAAAGGGGAAAAAATAGGAGAGGCAACACATGGATCAACATTTGACATGTCTTTAGTTCACTATGTATGAGGAACATGTGAGAACACACTACACTGCCAGAGCAAGGAGAAGTATTTCACTTAAACCAAGTTTATTCTAGTCCCACCTGCTGAAAGTGGCATATGCTGGAACTCAGAAGCAGGACATATTAACTCATCAGCTCTGCAGTTTTTGAGAGTCCCTGTACTCAAATTCACTGTGCTCATTTTCAGGAAGGAGATCCCATCTCACGGCTGAAGATTTAGAAGCCTTTGTGTTACTCCGATTCCATATATTTAACTAACACACTGAGCATGTGTGCGCACACCTGAGTGACACAAGGTTGGGTCTGTTTACATAAATTCATAAGTGTATTGGTATACTGAGTGTGAATTCAATATGCACTGCTTTGGACACTCAATTTCCATCACTTTTTAGGCATGATTAATAATGCCCAAAATGGGAGCGTACAGGGTAATTGTGCCATATGCTCCACTGCCACTCCTGCCTCCTGAAAGACGGCCATGAAAAGTTGGATTCATCAGAATCATCAGTTGGAGAGAGGAGGAAAAATACAAATGAATAACTTCAGTTCAATTATTATACAAAGTGATATGCGTTGTATTAAACCTAGGGGCTGAGATAGATGGAATACACTTAAAACGAATATTCACAGAGTTAGTACATCAATTTTGTAGTTAAGGCACACAACTGGAGATAAAAGATTTGGAATCCATTCCCAGTTTTGCCACATGCTTCCCAGGTTACATTGGGCATGTTACTGACAGTATCTTCAGAATCTTCATCCATACAATTATTTATTATTATGATGCGTTATTTGTATTACTGTAGTGCCTAAGAGCCCTGGTCATTGTGCTTGGCACTGTGCAATGTCAATGGTATTTATTTACTTTGGAGAGGTTTTATCATGTTAATTAAGTTAAATGATGTTCATAGGAGCACACTTTGACATCTCAGGATCGCAAGTACTTTTAGTCTTTGGCAGTATTGTTAAGAACAAGTTTCACTATGGTAACAAGCTTTTTTATGTAGCATGTCCATATTACATTATTATATCTGAGTCAGCAGTAGACTATCATATAGTTTGTGGCTGTTTCTTTTCTTCTCCCAAGGTCTAGTTTTCAAGCAGGGATGATACGATACATTACATTAATGACAAGGTATCCAGTACAAAGGACTTGCGAACTCAATGAGATTTCAATGGAAAGTGATGCTGTACACGAAATATACCAAACAAAGGAAAAAATCCATGCCCCAAAGTGCTTTGGTAAACATGGGATGGTACAATATACTAAAGAGAGTTACTACTGGGGTAAACACAGAATGGCAGCTAGTCGTATCTGGAAAGCTTTACACAGAATCATGTAAGAGTTTCACACAAGGGACGGTTACAACACATTCATGGTCTTAACAACAACATGAGAGGAAGCAAAAAGATGCAGAATAGACAAAGCGACAATTTAAGTCTTGGCAGAAGCAGGTTGAATCTATTTAGAACTGTACAAATGCTAGAAAGGGCACTGTTTCCATGTAATAAATATAGCATCAACACAATTCAATATAATTCTCCACCAGCAAACCAGGAAAAAATCCCACAGCCTTAGATTTTACCTCCCCCATTAAAGTGCCAAGCAAATAGGAATGAGTTTTGCAGCATGAAATGAAGATCATCAGATTTGGACTATTGCACAGCAATGTGGGAAGCAAATCCCAAAGCCAGTGGGGTCCAAACGGCTGATGGGGAGGAGGGGATCATTATTTTGTTGTGCTTGACTTTACACAAAAGCATGTTTCTCTTGTACTGCTACTATGTTCTTTACACGTTTTCTCCAGTTTTTTCATTTGCTTTTAGTGAACCTAGTCAAATTAACAGCTTATCAAATTGTGTGTATATCCTAATCAGCAATAAGAAAAAAATTGCTGAAATTTAGTTCATTTCCTTCAGTGGAAAATACCTATTAGCAGCAGGAGAGGCCTTCTTTTCCCCATACTGACAGCAAGGTCTACGCTTTAGGCTCCATGCTCTAATAAAAAACTCTGATGGGCTGTTTTATTTATTTATTTATTTTTACAATTTTGAGCATTTCACTTGCATCCAAGACTGCTCTGAAAGATTCACCTGCTCTTTGTCTGAAACTAGGTTTGAAGCAACCAGCAGCTATTGTTCCATGGCATTCCACGGGCAAGTGCGTGCCCACCATGGGTGGCAAGCCCGGATTCTGCTATTGCTCATGTCTAGCAAGTTCCTTGATTCCTGGTACAAATTTCTGCAATATCATTGCCCTTTTTACTGAGCAAAATATAACTATTTGAAATATTAGGCATTTTGGAGTTCTCTTTCAGCTGTTCCCCTTGTCTCTAACATCTTTGTATTTTTCTCTAGTATCTGTTTCAGTGTATTTATAGAAAGAATGGTTACTTACCTCATAACTGTAGTTTTGCAAGATGTGTTGCTCATGTCCATTCTGATTTAGGTTTGCGTGCACTACATGCACCGGTGCCAGAAGATTTTCTTTCCCCTAGCGGTACCCGTAGGGCCAGCACTAGCACCCTCTGCAGCGGCGTGCGTTTATGCGCTTGCATAGATATGGAGCTGTCGACCCCGCCCTCCTTCCAGTTCCTTCTTGCCGGAACTCTGACAGAGGGGATGGAGGACAGGTTGTTGAATGGACATGAGCAACACATCTCGAAGAACAACAGTTACAAAGCAAATAACTGTTCTTTCTTCGAGTGCTTGCTCATGGGCGAAGTTCATGGCTGTGAAGATTGGAGAACCGCTCTGCCGAATTCCGCAGCGTCCCACACGTGCTGTGTGATGGCCTAGTGGGACATGAAGGTATGTACGGACAACCAAGTAGTGGCCCGACAAACATCCTAAATAGGTATATGTGCCAGGTATGCTGCCGAAGATGCCCGAGCTCTAGTGGAATGAGCTGACAGGAACACTGGAGGCGCAACCCCTGCATGCTTGTAACAGACGCAAATGCAGGCTGTGATCCTCGATGATATTTACTGCAAGGAAACTGGTTTGCCCTTCATCCTATCCGCAATTGCCACAAACACTTGCGTGGAGCAGCAGAACGATCTGGTCCTATTGATGCAGAAGGCTAGAGCCCTCCTTACATCGACTGAGTGCAGATGACTCTTCATCAGAGCCGTGAGGTTTAGAGCAGAATACCTACAGGAAGATGTCCTGATTAACATGAAAGTAGGAGACGACCTTGGGGAGGAATGCTGGATGTGGGCAGAGCCAGACTTCATCCCTGAAAAACACCGTATAAGGTAGCTCTGAGGTTAGGGCCTTAATCTCTGAAACCCTTTGTGCAGAAGTGATTGCTATCAAGAACGCCACCTTCCAGGACAGATGCATGAGCAAGCAGGAGGTAACAGCTCAAAGGGCAAAGCCATGAACCGAGAAAGGACAAGGTTCAGGTCCCACTGGTGGACTAGCTCTCTAATCTGAGGGAAGAGTCTTTCCAGCTCTTTGATGAATCTAGATGTCATCTCTGGAGAGAAGCCCGATCTGCCCTGAATTGGCAGGTGGAATGCCAATACTGCCGCCAGGTGAACTTTCACCGACGAAAAGGCTAACTCTCCCGGTTTCAAATGAAGCAGGTAGTCCAGGATCACCTGTATAGACTTTGTCGGCGACACCTTGCGATCAGCCACCCAGCAGGTGAAATGCTTCCACTTCGCTAGGTAGACACCCTAGTGGAAGGCTTTCTGCTTTCCAGCAGCACTCTCTGGACCTGGGCCAAACAGTGGTGCTCTTCTCCGCTCAGCCATACAGCAGCCAACCTGTCAGATGTAAGGAGGCTACATCCAGGTGAAGCAGCTGGTCGTTGTCCTGGGAGATGAGGTCCGAGTGTAGAGGTAGAGGCCATGGCTGAGCCACATAGAGATCCTGCAGTATCCCAAACCAGTGCTGGCGAGGCTTTCCGGGGCTACCAGAATGACTCAAGCTTTGTCCCTCTTGACTTTCACCAGGACTCTGTGCACCAGCAGTATCAGATATTCAAATCCCTTAGTAGGCACATAATATTTCTTCTCTGCTCACTTGGATGTGGGGGGCAGAGATGCTAGGGTTTGCCACAAGGCCTTAGCCAGTTTCACCACTCCCTCGTGCACTGGGAGGGCCAGTCTGGAATGGGCTGTGGATACCAGGACGCCAAAGAGTTCATCCACTGGTTCTTTGCGCTCATCCATCTTAAGGCCCAGGTTAGCTGCCACCCTTCTCAGTAGGTCCTGATGTGACTTATAATTGTCCAGCGGGCCTGTGATTGGCCTGCTACTCCCTCATCTGGGGAGGATGAGAAGGAGGCGGGTAGCTGAGGGGCTGCAGGCACCTCTTCCCGAGATGGAGTAGCCACTGGCAGGCTGCCTGACGACTCCTTTCACAGTCTGAGACCATCTAAGGCTGGTGCCGTAGTGATGCCCTTTGAGGAGTGTGGCACTGAAGCTTCTTCAGAGGAGAGTGGATATGGCACCAGAAGGTGGGGGAACCCCCAGGGATTCCCATACTGTCAGGGTCCAGACCAATGCCCTTGCAGCCAACCCCCCATCTGTGGCGGCATGGGGACATTCATAGGCCACTTCATAGCTTGTCCCCTCAGGGAAGTACAACTTCATCTCCCGGACTCGAGGAAGAACGCTCTGGTGACCATTTGGGCACCGACCTCATCTGCTTCTCCGCATGTTGGCATCGGCAATCCGGTGCCAGGGAGCAGTGACTACAGCCAGATCATTGGTCATGCCTCAACCGTGGCTTGTCTTTAGTCTTCCTGTAAGAACTCATGCGGGATTGTGGCTCCGGTGCCCTACCGCATGCCAGCGATACATGAAGCCAGGGGCTCAAAGAATTTCGGAACCCCGAAAAGTGCAAACAGTCAGCAGATCAGTGCCAATGCCCCAGGGACTGGAGCCTATCACTTGGTGACGACTGTTGGTTCAGTCTGTCCCGGTGCGGCTCTGGCAACTGGTGACAAGAGCCTGACAAGCACCTAGAGGTCAGCAAAGGGCGATCAGCGGACGAGGGCTGGGGCCATTGCGCCGATGTCAGCGTCCCCCTCAGCGAACCCTCAGTTGGAGCATCTGCTTCTTGGTGCACTGACCTGCCCTCTCACAGCATAGGCAGCACCGGCAAGGCCAACAGGTCCTTTGTCGCCTGGAATGCCTCAGGCCTGGAATGTATCAACAGGTGGTGTGGGCATCTGCCGCTCCCCGGAGTCAGTGGTGGCGTAGGAGCCAGACTCAATGCCCGTCTGGACGGAGACCCCTTCTGGACTGACTCCAGTTTCTTTGAGATTTCTTAGCCAGCTTCAATGCCAGCGAGTGCTCCCTCTCTGAGTGTGCCTTCTTCTGGCACTTCTTCGGCACTGGAAATGAGGAACGGTGCCAGGAGACCTCCGATGCTGGTGAAGTGCTTTTCAGTGAAGCTGCAGTACTCGATCCAGAGTCCGATCTCAGCCCCGACACTGGCCTGAGTGCTGCTTCCATCAGAAGGGCCTTGAGTCTTGTATCTCAGTCCTTCTTTGTTCTCGGGCGAAAGATCTTACAAACCTTGCACTTTGCGGAGAGATGGGCCTCCTCCAAGCACCTCAGACAGCTCCAATGAGGGTCACTCAGTGGCATTGGCTTCTTACAAGAAGCGCAGGGCTTAAATCCCGGGGACTGGGGCATGCCCTGAACCTGGGAGCTTACTAGCTGCAAACCTAGCTAACTACTAACTAAATAACTTTCTAGAACTTTGAAACTACATACACTAGCACAAGATAGAACAGAAACCACTAGGAACACAGAGATTTGCGAGAGCAAAAGAGTCATTCCAGCACCGTCACGGGCAGCAAGCAGGACCTGAAAGGAAAGGGGGCTGGCAGTGCCATATATGTTAGCACATACATGTGCTGCTGCAAAGGGTGCTAGAGCCGGCCCTATGGGTACCACTAGGGTAAAAACTTCCAGCACCAATGTATGTGGCGCACGCGCACACACCTAAATCAGAATGGACATAAGTAAGCTCTTTTCTCTCCTTTGACGGCCCTTGATAGGAATATTTCCTTTTGCTATTTAGCCTCCCTTCTTTTATTCTTGCATGCCTTGTATCTATTTTTTCCAATCACTACAATTACCAACTTCCCACAGACGATCATCCTTTTTTGTATTTCAGATCTTTTACTACCTTCCTCTTAACTACCTTTAAAAAAATCTTCCTTGTTTTTTTAAATTCTATTGGTATTGTTGGTCTTTGGGTTTTCATCTATGATACTACATACATTCTTACCTCTTTTTTCTCTACACATTACACTTAGTTCCAAAGCTGATTTTACACGATTCACTAAACTTCATTTCAATCCTTATGGACTGGTAAATCCTAACAGAATGCAGTATCACTGAATGGCTAGAGCAGGAGGCTGGGAGAACCAGGATTTGTGGCTCTATTCCTGACTAACACTAAATGACTGAACTCATGCAAATCACCCAATCTATCAGCGCCTTAGTTTTCCCAGTTGTAAATGAGAATAACATTCAGCTCATGGGAATGTAGTGAGGTTATTTAATTGATGTGTGGATGCAACCTGCTACAGAAGGGAAAATAACAATCGCTATGTGACTATTTCTAGAATTCATTTGCACCAGATTCAGTAAGTTTGCCATTCCCCAACTTGCTGCTTAGACCTTCATGCCAGATCTTGTATTGCTGCTTCCACATTTGAAATAGGGAACTAGCCAACATCAAGTAAAAATATTCTTTGACAGTATGTGGATTTCATACTTTTTTCCATTACCTAATCTCAGGAATTGAACTCTCTCATTGTGATCATTTATTGGAATTTTGACACTTTGTATAATCTTTTTATTGAAATTTCAACTTTAAGCATACAAATCAGACAAGCCAGAAGGATAAAAGTAGTATTACAAGCCAGAAATCATCATAAAAGGGATATCAGGTCTTTATATCAGCTCATAGCTGTCTGTGGTTAAACAGCTGGCAATTCTTCGTCAATGTCCACTTAAGAGCATTGCTTTAGATAGGCCAGTCATAATTTTGACATTCTTGGAAACAACTCCGGGAGAGGTTCATCTTCCCCTGCTCCCTAGTTACATAGCTTATAATTTATCCTCATCATCAATGCCAGGTTTTATTATCCTTTATCTGAACCCATAAGAACTCTTTTCATCTTCCTTATCTCTGCACATTATTGCATACAACATCTTATTGATATACAGTAACCACATCACTTCCATTTCCTCCCTCTACATCTCACCTACTGCAGACAGAACCTGCCTTAGATATTGGCATTCCAGTCATGTGTCTCTCGACATGCCTTTCATTACTTTTCTTCATGCATGAGAGCTTCCTATTTTTCCTATTTGTTTCCCTGTACTTCTACACAAATGTAGGAGCATTCCTTTTTTTTTCTGTCCAATATACTCTCAGCATTTCCTTTATTAGTTACCAGTATGCGTCTGCTTTTGGATGCAATCCCTTAAACAAACAATTTGGTGAAGACCCCATACCCAAAAATAATTCCCCCATATTTTTGTCCCTCTGCTCCATTACTACTTATACTAAAGGCCCCCCATACCAGCCTTGCACGCTCAAGGGGGACTGCTGAAACAGGACTACACGTGCCCTCGTGATCTGGTGCACATTAGCAAAGAAGAGAACTTTAAATGCTACCACTTTACCAGAGGGATTTTCCTCATTGGTTTCAACTTCACACTTTTCATAAGCATTATATTCACCTTAAATATTTTTTGTATTTTCTCCATCTGCCTTTCTGTCCTAATGAAGCCAGTTCTGCTATTTACAGGATAGATTGTGTCTGAACTATTGTAATTTCCTTCCAGCAGTATATGGAGGCTTCTCACATTTTTTTCCTGAAACATTTTAGTACATTCCTAGGAGGCACATCTGGCCTCACTTCCATTAAGCACCTGCTTCTCTTCTAAACCTATTTCCTGAATTTCAAGACCATCTTAATTATTTTTCCAGGTACTTTTGTGTAATATTTGAATAATTTCCTATATCCATTTTTAAAATGGAATTAAAAAAAAGAGGATAATTAAAGACTGGTAATGAGTCAACAAAACAAAAATGTCAGTTGCTTCTTTTTTTTGCTTCAGTAAAAGGTCCTTTGAATTATGACCCCAATTCAGCAAGCACTGAAGCACAAGTTTCAATCCCATGGAAGTAAAGAGACTTATGCATGTGCTTAAGCATGGTGTTGAATCAGAACCTATTGCGTTCTCTCCTGGAAAAGCATAAGTTAAGTTTATCTATACCCTTTTCATTGCAAAAACCAAGGTACAGAAGTTAGTTAACTGGCTGTTGTTTTTTGCCTTTTAAGGAGGTAGGAGAAACATCAAGGTGACATTGCCATGTGGTACTGAAGAATTCACATTGAGTATAGAGGCTCCCCATGCAGTTACTGGGATTGTATGGGAATGGCTACTTAAGAATTATATTTCTTTCCCTCCTTAAAACATTTCTATTCTCCAGGCAGGTGTCCCCATTTTCAGGTTCTCAGATTCTCTCATGCCAGCCCCTCCTTACAACTGTTGCAGTCCCATCTTCCTAACTGAAGGGAACTGTATGAGATTCTCTTCTGTCTGTTAATATTGTTCCTTAGTTGGAAGAGGGGTCTATTTTGTGTGATTATAACACTCTCCAGGGGTGCCAGGTTGACAGGTCTTTCCTTATCCACAGAAGAGTAGCAGTACAAGCAGAGGTAATGCAAACTTCCCAACACTGCCTCACAATGTGCTTCAACCCTGACTTGGAGGGGTCGCCTTGAGGGACAAGGGGAATTCAGTCTCCATGGCCCTTTCAATCCTCAGTCTCTTTGCTAAGTCTGCAAATGACAGTGACAATTGCAGTGGTGATTCCTGTGACGTAACAGAGGCTACAGAGTGCATTTTACCACCATACACAGCCCCCAAACAGCTAGCAGTTTGGAATGAATATTTGGCCACAATGTGAACAGGTTCTATATCCACCTACCAACTTCTGAACCACCCAGTCCCTTCTTTGTAGGGTCACTGCTGACCATCACATAGCACCTTTCTCTACACATAGCCGTGGAGGGTGTTCATTCTGTAGCTCTTCCATCTCATCACAATGGGTGAACGGTGGAAGGGGGAAAAAAATCAAGATTAGGAATCTCATCCTGGTTTTGTGTATAGCACTGTTACTGAGTTACCAATCAGCTCCTCCATGAAACTTACCTATGACTATGTGAATATTGCACCTATAAAAAGCAACCTTCTGGCAATAATGGCTTTCAAATGATCGTAGTAGGTATATTACCCTGGCATGCTAATGTAATCCCAAATCAAGGTGATTATTCTCAAAGCAAGGTTGCTATATTATCCCTCCTCCCTCATTTATTCAGCAGCTTAGTTGCCCCTACAGGCATGGGAAATTATGCACATATGTGCTGTGCTGAGTTGAGATGACAGACTACACCTAAGAATGGTTATTAGAGCAGAAAAGGCTTTGCTGGTTTATTTTCTATCCTTGCATAAACTCCAGCTCACTGTTTCAAAGAAGAGAAGCACACTCTATACAAAGAAAGCATATGAGACCCTGGCAAAGTGATATAGTGAGCCATCAATCGAGTGGTAGCTTGATGGTTATACATTTCTGAGGTGTCTATCTCAGCCAATTCAAACAGTGCTTAACGGGATAGCTACCAGCAGATGGTGCAAGAGGAATCACAAACTGGAACTTCTGTTCCTCCGCAAGGTCACAGAAAAGTACTTTGTAGAGAAAGCGAATGGTTTCCTAAGCAACTAGGAAAACGAGCCAAAAGGAAACAATCATGTCAGTAATGGAAACCAACATTTTTTATTCTGTAAGAAAAAGAAACTCAGCAAATCTTGGACTTCTGCCCTATTTCAGCAATGGGATGGTAACTTCATTACAAACTGTGTAGTTCACTGTTTGTGAATTAAACCGTTGTAAAACCAGAGTTCATGGTCATTTTCAATAGAAACTGGGGCACTTTCAAAAGATGTAAGCAGCAAAACATTCTAGTAGTTCAACAAAATACTTTGTTCTACACTAAAGCATTTTGAGAAAAATCTCCTTGAATATATATATTTTTAAAAAGACTGAAAACATAATTAGTGTTTTTATAAAATTAACATCAGCTCCATTCCTTTGTATTCTGTGCTTTGTACATGGTGCAAAAACAATCTGAATATCAAGATATATTTGCAAGCTTCTTTG
The DNA here is from genome assembly GCA_007922155.1 of Mesoclemmys tuberculata. NCBI lineage: Eukaryota > Metazoa > Chordata > Testudines > Chelidae > Mesoclemmys > Mesoclemmys tuberculata. The sequence continues at coordinate 2,213,195 of ML675640.1, forward strand.
AATTGAAGGGTTTTAAGGTAGCACAAAATGCAGTCAGATCTAACAGCCAAGTGCTTGGAATGATAGATGGAAAATGCAGCTCAGTGTAGATCAATGTAGAATACAGAATGCCAAACAGTAGAGGCATGGGAGAAGAGATACCTTTGGATAGAAAAATGCTGCAGCATATGAAGGAGAAATGACAAAAGGAAAGTCCTGAATAATCCATAAAGCCTTCGCTTCAAGGTGCAGTACGTATCAGTACAGGTATTACAGGTACTAGTTAGATCTCATCAAGAGCACTGTATCCAGTACAGATTGTGATCCCTGAAGAAAAGGACAGAATAGCCTTTGAAGAATGCAGAAAAGAGCTACCAAAAATGTGATACGGGTGACTCAAATCATAAGGGAAACTCGACGGAGTTTCTACATAGAAAACAAAGATCAGAGCGTATGACCTTACTGAACAATTTAGTAAGTTGCATACAACATTTCTAAAACTAAACAAACTCTTCTACAATTTACCCCTATATCCACACTGGAAAGAGATTTCGGCATGAAAACCACTGACACACAAAGGATGCTCGAGAAACATATGGAATGAGTGATCAGAGATATTCTGAAAGTGGAATGCAAAAGGACAACAGAATGAGCCAGTCTGAATATAAAGCAGAAGGAGAGGCACCCAGGAAACACAAGGGGATGGGTGGGTGAATGCGAGGGAGAGACTCTTGTAGCAGAAAGAGACTACAGGACAAGAACGCCCAGTTTGGGTTTTGGTCAGATAAAACAGAGAGAATATACATTATTTAGATAAAAGATGTGTCAATAAAACAACACAGCACTCAACCTTTTCCATGAGGCAACGTCTTTGAGCTAATACTGGTCCCCCTTTCCAAATAACCAGCAAAGTAACATTGTAAGTGGTGTTTATTTCAACCCTATTCTGACTGGCCACTGGTGCTCATGTTGTGAGGCCTCTTGCCTTCAAAGAGTTTTCATAACAACTAATCAGGACAGGGAGGCTTTAGGGGATTGAGAGTCCCATCAGCTATTTCGCAGGGAGAGAGCAGAACATGAAACTGATGGAAGTATTGAGCTTCCCCAGCATGGTAGTTCAGTAAGGGAGGATGACGTCCCCTTTAGCCTGGTTAGTGGCAGGGGCAAGAAATTCCCACCAGTAAGGCTGGTGAAATACATACATTTAGCATCTGTAAAAATGCCCCACCATCACTACAAAATAACTGAACCTGCTTCAGTTCCAGAGTTAGCACTGAGTCGTTTCGCTGAATGACTATGAATGCACCTGAATGCACAGTTCATGTAAATGGCTTTCTTCCCCTAACAGTCTCTGAAGACTCACGTTTGACCTTGGATTCTTTAAGTACAGGACATCACATGGTAATGCTTTCTTGCCAGAGTTGTGGATTTTCTTCTCCTCCTCACTGATAGCAAAATGTATTTCATTTTAAAAGGGGGGTGGAGGGAAGACCAAATGTGTTGCATACAAAATAAACAATTTTAAAGTGTGGTTATTATTTGAAAAGGGGACACTTTTCAATAAAGAGACATCCTGGGGTTTCTCTCTTAGTTAACTGCATATCAAATATGATCTGTTTGCAAGTAAAGACTTTTTCCTCTAACTGACCAGGTTGCAAACTCACCGTAGAGTTTGAAAGTCAAGCTGGGTTCTTTCTAGTCCCTGCATCACCAGCCAAGACAAAAAGATACTGTAAATGGAATTAAGTTAAAAATTCTCCTGATGGTACCTGAGCCAGAGTAGAATCCATCTCCCTCTCCCATAGCTGTATGGACTCTGCTGCATTTCACTGTGTGCAGCCTAGTGAATCTGAGGTACCTTCATTCACAGAGGCAATTATTCTTCGGCTGTGAGGAGTTTTCTATCTACTTTGAGGATAAAGACTGATCGGGCTCATCAGGCTCATGACCTCAATACTGAAGATCAATGGGGGGGGCAGCGTAGAAGGGAAGAAAAGTGTAAATGCAAAATCTTCCACACTACAGCCTGTCTCACTCCCAAATTCTTGGGAGAATCTTCCAGCAACTCCTGATAGCTGATAAAATCTAGTGAGGAAAGTGGATCCATTAGCGATGTGAACTATCAGTGTATCTTTTCAGAGGGGCATGATAACCAAGGGCTCAAGGTTTCTTGATACTGGCAATTTTGTCAGTTATCTCACACCTTTCCCTCAACCTTTTCCTGACCCTTTTCAATCTGGGGCATGACATGGAGATTAGCATGGTCTTGTTCGCTGATGATCTCCTGTTGGTAGCAAAGATCAAGTGTCCATGCTGATTATAAAATGTCTATTTTATCTATAAGTCTTTGCTACTGTTGACTGAAGGGTATTTTTGACATGTTTGTGGACCCTGGCAGGACTAGGAAGAGTCACACTTGAATGGCTCTCTTCTTTTCTCCCTAAAAGGACACAGATGGTACAGTTTGGTGATTGCTCATTTGCCCTGAAGGTTCTCGCCTCATGTATAGTATGCCACACAGCTCTTTTGTCACCCTTCCTGTTCAGTCAGACATAGCAATTACAGGGACTGCGAAAAACAAACCAGAAGTAAGAACGCTGCCTAGTCCATCTGCCTTCCTGGAGTTTGGGCCAGCTACACAAGCAGGAAACCTGGAAGCTCTGACAGATGTCTGCCCACCACCCTTGAGCGCAAACCAAGAACACCTGGGGACTCCATGCTAACTGAAGTCATTAGTGCAGCCTTCAAAGAAAGCAACCTACTAGCTACCCTGAAAAATGCAGTATTCCGAAAATGCTGAAAAAATGTACACTTGATACAAGTGAACTCAGAAACTATCTCCCTCCTTCTTAGTGGAGGGTCCTTTAGTTTGGAATTCGCTTCTGCTCCCATGATTTGACTGAGCTTACGTTCAGTGACTTTTAGGACACATTGCAAGTACTGTCTATTTCTTCAGGCTTTCCAAGGGTGGGGAGCATATGGTGAAGAAAGGGATGGTTGGGGTGGAGGTGAGCAAGATTGAGGCATTTTTGTTGTTAGTAGTTGATGTTGAGTCAGTTGATGTGGTTTTACAGTTGTGCATATTTGTGTCTAGAAGTCATAAGAGGATTTTTGCCTAAAACAAAAGGGGATAAAAACTTATTTTCCCTCACAAAACCCATCAGATGTGAGTCAGAATTCACAGAGAACTAAGTAAAGAGGTGTAATCACTTTTTTGTTTATAACCTTTTGGTAGAAATCAGTTGAATGCACTAATCTAACAGTGATGCCTAATTGTCTAAACCAATTATCAGAAGGTCTAAGGTTGCTATCCAATGCATTTCTTGGACAGAGTGAGAGCCTGACAGTTCTGACGGAACAGCCATAAAAAGCCATAGATATTTTCAATAATAAAACAAATACATTGCTTTTAGCATCTTATCAACGAGTCCAAGAACTGTATAAACATTAGAATTTCTTACAAATAGAGTCAGCAGTGCAAATCAACACCTGGAGAAGGTCGCACTAAGGGACTCTTTCTTCACTTCAGGCTGCTTGGACCTATCATTCTGTTTCCTCTACTATTTTATGCATCTTTAACTAGGGTCCAGATGTTCCAAACCTCGTATTTTCTTAGTCTCAGTTTGGTTCCCTGCCCCCTCAATTCTGTACTGGCAGATGCATATCAGCTGTTTTGGCTCCAAGAAGTTAAAAAGTTTTACCTTCCTTCCCATTTCAGTTCTGTAATCCCATCTGCAGAGAAATATTTAGAGTGAGAGAAAACGTATATACCGTTTTATTACAGATGGCGCATAGGTTAACTCATTTTGATAAAAAGGTTTCAGAATTGCTTGACTGCTTGAACATTTAAGGGTTTTATGAACAGATTGTCAGAATATCCTAGTGGGCAGACAAGCATGTATGAGGTGTGACACAGAGGCCCACTGATGGTTCACTGCTCTGTGTCAGCAACTCTTTTCAGGCCTGACATACTCACTACACCTCACACACTGTTGTCATGATATATACCCAAAAGGTGGCATGTAATATATCACTGGAAAAGTAATAACTTACCGATAGTTACTATTTTTGCATAATGTGTGTACAGATGTGTGCAGAGAGCTGGACATGTGCTAGAATTAGGTTCTTAAAGTGTGTTTGGCAAGCAATGCATAAGCTCGGTCTACCCAGGCAAAGGAACATATATATGCTTGTTATCAAGCAGGGACAATGAAGGCACTTTCACATAAAAGGTAAACAAAGCCATCAACCTAGCAAATGGGGAAGACAGCCTCTTGTGGGGGGTCTAACCTCAAACGATAAGTAATCGAATCAAATGATTGTATACTATATTACTTTTTATAACAATGTATCCGGTAAGGTCTTTTATGAAAGCTAATAACACTCTTGATTAACAGCATTGTAAAATGTCTGTATTAAACACTTTGAGAAATTATGAATACTCATTGATGTTATCATTTACAGTCTGTGACCAAACAGGGAGAAACATTTTCTCCCAGACAGGAGGGAAGAAAGTGATCTACCATTAAGTAAGGGGTGACCAAAAACAATGATGCCCCAATGATTTACATACAAATCGCTGGGGGATTGGAAGTCCACAGGAAGGGGAGAACAGCATGAGGACAAAACAATGAGTTCGGGAAGATACAAGAGAGAGAAGAAGCTATCTTGGGATCCATGACTGAGCAGACGCAAGGGGCCAGAGCTCTTGCAAGCTGAGAAAGATGGGTCCTTCAGCTGGAAGGGTTAAAGTCTCTAAGAACTGAATATAGGTGAAAAACTTGCTTAGGCAAACATCTTTCACCTGGGAAGACAAGGGAAACCAGCACTAAGCCCTTCTGTGGAAGGCCTTGACTGAGACAAAGACAACTATGGCTGGGAAGAAAAAAGATTTGTTCAAAGTAGATTTCTTACCACAGCTGCAGTGAGTTAAGTCAAGTCTTAGCCACTAGTAAATGTATTTTACTTTCGTTTGCTTGTGACCATTTTGTCTTTATCCTTCATACTTGAGCTCACATAAAACCTCTCTCTCTTGTTTTACTTTTAATCTAAACCAACCCAGCACAGTGTTTGAATCGAAGAGACTTTTAACTCCAGTTAAGGCAACAAGCTGTCTGTTTTCATCTCTTTAAATGAGCAATGGACCTTATTGTTCCTCTGAATGAGGGCTGGACATTTAAGGGCAGACAGTTTTGGGGAAAGTTGGGACTTGGGGTATGCTGAGGTCACTTGGCCAGTAGTAGCAAAGGCTGGTGGAGACCAGGGGGAGGCTGTTGTGTCATAGGCAAGCTGTTGGGGTCAGAATACTGAACCAGGGCTGCCCAGCACTCGGGACTGAATGCTCTTTGGCTGGCTGTTGGCATCTGGGCTGTGAGCCAGAGCAGCAGAGCACTGGAGGCACCCCAGGTCACAGGGCAGGCAGTGACACAACCTCTCTCAGGTCTGAACTGCACCCCAAAATGTGACAGGAGACAAGGAGAGATTTTGAGAGACATGGAGGGCATGGGAAAGAGAAGACACATGCTTGTGCCTCAATTAAATAAATAATCAAATTCACATGCTTACTCACAAACCCCCAACAAAGGCTGTTTTGCCATCATCTACAAAAATGAGCTAGGAGAAGGGGCTAGCATAAGGAGCTCTCCCTCACATTAGTGTGCCCAGGCAGGGCCAAGGCGGCATAATCTGGCTCTCAGCCAATGAAAGGAAAGAGGAGCAGCTAGCAATGCTGGCAGTGCAAGCGACGTTAGATGAGGAAATTACAGAGAGGGGCCACAGCCTCTTCTTGTGCACCAGGGTGGTTGTGTTGTGGGGGGAAATTGCTGGCTACACCTATTGCATGGATGCTGTAAATGGTGCCACTCCCTGCATGCCACTGGGCCTCCAGAGGTATGATGGCTTTCAAAAGGCCCGTGGGAGGGCTGTGGGCTCTGGGAGTGCACAGCGGCTTGCAGTTCTGGGGCCCCTGCCTTTGTTCATAGAAGTTGCTAGTTACAATTTGATATTTGGCCCCAACGTGAAGAAAATAAAAGATCACTTGGGAATTTGGAGAAATGGGATTGTGTGCTGTCTGGGACAGGACTATGGGACCCTCTGTTCATCACATTTCAAATACCCACCTGAACAACAGAGACTTTCTACTCCTGTATAAAAAGCACGTACACCCATGACAACGTGCTCAGATTCCACAGTGATGGGCAATGTCTAAGAGCCTCAACAGATGCAACTTGAAAGACGTTATTTCAGCTAGGGCTGGCACCTGTCAGATTCTCACCCTGACAGGCTGGCTGTTAGAGTTTCATCTTCAGCGTCTTGGGAAAGGCAACTTAGATAAGAAAACATTTCAAAATCCACATATCACGCCACGCTTGGCAGCTAACTTTAGGGTTTGAAAAGCTGCTTTCTAGGTCACTCATGCTTCAGGGAACTCACTTTGACTCTCTCATTTCAAAACATAAATATTCAGTTACTCCTGATATCTAGAAGTTTGCATCAGGCAACAAGAGTGAACAGAACTCTGCATCTTTGGCTTCCAATGAACAGCATCATAACCTCACACAGGTGTTGCAAGTACCTTCTACACAAATGGAAAATGAAGGATAGACCGACATTCAAACCTGGAGAAGACATACAAACCATGGAACACCTAATCCTAATTTAAAATCATTCTCTGGAAGGAAAACCTCACTGCATTCCATGTCACTGAAACCACAGGGTGGATGACAAACTTGGATGTCAACCTTCAGTGTTGCTTTTCAAGTTGCCATGCTAAAGGAGGAGGGATCGCATTCAGTCCTGCTTTATCACTCACTGGAGTAAATTGGGAGAGACACTGCTGATGTCAGGAATGGAGTCTCTTCAGACTTGCACTGGATACGTGCACTGGGAAGTGTTCTGATGGAAGCTGGAGGAAACGTCTATGCTTCAGAGATAATATGGAACTTCTGTGGGAATAGTAGCCATATTTTGTGCTGGGGAAAAAGTATGCAACCTGAATCTCAGCATATAATATATTTAGGGCACTCTTGCTTCCTCATTAGGGGTAGCACTTGGTCTGTTGCAGGCAGAGTGCTGCAGACTTGCACTGAGAAGAAGTTTATAATGACAAAAGCTCCATGAAGCATTTTGGTACCAATGGACACAAGTACTACGAAAAGGCCCACCTACACCTATATTCAAAAGTGTTTAATAATCAGATGCATTTATGAGAAGCTCCTAATTTGCTCAGTGTTTAATAAGATACTGTATGCAAATCCAAATACATCCTCCAATCCTGTTTGCTATTTGAAATTGCTAATTAGTTCCCACTTCAACTTCCAAAGTCAAAAGTATGTTTCAGTTCTTCTCTGCATTCCATGAAAGTTGTCACATTTCCCCAAATTAAGGCCTGTGCTTCTAAACCCCTCTCTGCTGCATCTACTCTGTGCTGCTGTCAGACAGTGGGAACGTCTCCCAACAACCGGAACAAAAGATCTTTTCAGCATCAAGTTGCTGCCAGGTCAGAGTGGGGGCAGCGATTACAAGACTGCCTTTAAACCCTCTGAAGATAACGTGCATGTTGGGTCCATCCTCAAAGTACTCTGATCAAATAGCAACATCTGTGCAGCTCAGACAAACCAACTTCCATTTCCAGTCGAACCTTAAGAGATTTACACAGTCATGGGTGCAGGTGACTATAAAAATAAAGTCACCTGTTTGATATCAAAATCTGCACTTTCCTGAGGACTGGGACGCAGGACAGTTTAGTGGGCAGAGCACCGGACTGGGACTCAGGAGATTTCGGTTCTGTACTGACCTGTTGTGTGGTCTTGGGCAGGTCACATCACTTCTGTGCATAAGCTTCCCTCTCCTACTCTGTTTATATTTAAACTAAGCTTTTTGGGGGAAGGAACTGCCTCAATGGGGCCACAATCACAACTGGAACCTCTAGACACTACTGTCATACAAATACAAAATCATAATGGCACCTCTGAACCCCTTGCCCAAGTACCTTGGTTACTGTAAGTTTGTCCTCTCCTATATCCCTGCCCCTCACACTCTACTCTACACACAGCCAACGGGCTCCAGCTGTATCCTCATTCAGTCTTCTCACTGGCTGCCTTTTGCAGTGTCAAATTCAAAATGCTTTATCATGACTCAGGTCACTCTACCCTTGCCTACTTATCTCTTCTTCCTTTCTCCCCCCTCTGCCAGTGCTCTCCCTCTACTGAGAGACCTCCTCTCACACCCTTCAGACTCAACCTCCTTTCAAGTGGAGGGTGAATCCCAAAGCTAGGACTGCTGCCACAAATATTACCAAAAACTTTTCTTTGAAATGAAAAGGCTAATGCTAAATGTGATGACAGAAACCCACATGCTTGCTATTGGACAGACTCGCTAAATGCCCAATAATCGTAGGCAAAATTGACACGAACAGTTTTGCCCATGAATTTATAGATCCCTTGGAAACAGTTCTAGCTCACTGTTAAATCTGATTTGGATAGTGGTGTGGGAAGAGACAATATAATCTGGGAGAAATAGCTAAAGCCCCAGTCCTGCAAACACACGTGTGCGAACAGGACTAGTCATGGTAGTGAAGTTAAGCAGGATTGGAGCTCAAATTGGTAGCTATAGATGAGATTCTTTGGCCAGATACAGGGAGGAAGCGCACAGACATTTGTGCAGATACAGCACATAGAAATGTTTCAGAGCACCCCAAAGCAGAACCTATCTTACCTAGAGTTACAGTGGGCTCAGTGTCATAATTCAGATTGACAAGCCATCAAGAAAGTAAAGTCAAGAGAGTCTCTGTTGCTTCTGTGTTCTGGAATATCTCAAAGAAACAGAGCAAAGCAAGTGTACAATTTGGGCATCTCTACATTGCAAAGAAAAACCCTCAGAAGTGAGTTTTAAAGCCCAGGTCAATTGACTCAGGCTTGTGGGGCTAAAAATAGCAGTGTAGACATTCTCACTTGGACTGGAGCCCCACTCTCATCAGATTTCAGGGTTCGGGCTCCAGCCTGACCAGGAATGTCACCCTGCTATTTTTAGCCCTGCAGTCTGAGCTCCTGAGCCTGAATCAATTGACTTGGGCTTTGAAACTCAGTGCTGTGGGTTTTTCTTTGCAGAATAGACTTACCCACATAGAGCAGCATTTGGAGTTCTGATAGATCCATAAACCACTTCACTTCACCACAACTGAAAAAAGACGGTCAGAACCCCATCTTTAGGAAAGCCATATTGTTCGGGACAGGATTTTTATTTTTAATTTTTTTTTTTAATCATGCAATTATACAGTGATTTTTTTGGATGAAAAGGTCTTAATTTTTAAAATGATGTTTTATAGATTTTAGGTAAAAACTGGTAATTTTATGTAGAAGCTAATCATATCTGTATGGAGCTTGAAAAAATAAAAACACCAGTGATGGGAACTCTGTGACGAGCATTGTCAGATGTATATTCAATGCATTTTCCATCATGTTAGCACCTACATTAATTTTTAAACATTTACAAACACACACCACAGCTGGGAGGCCTGAACAGCTCTTCACTGGTCTGGCCTCACTGGTTAACAGCTGGATTTAGAAATCTGAAGCACTGGCTTTGAGGCAGGTCAGGGGCACCATGTCGTCAGCACATAGTCTAGGAAGGGTAATGTCTGGCCATGTGGGAAAATGCTTTAAAAATTTTTCCCCTACAGATTTATATTGAGTTTTGTTTTCAGTGTGTGGGTGTGTAGAACTCAGAAGGGAAGCTGGCTGTAGTCCCTACTAAGGAAAGCCTTACAGGGCTGCACAAATCTGGAAGTCAGATGTGCCCTCCTGAGCCTGTTAAATGTTATAACCTAGCCCGAACTCAAAGGAAAATACCCTCCTCCTAGAGTAGTCTTCATTTAATTGAGTAAGTGGGATTAGGGTTCTTAACATTCATATGTTCTCCTTTCCTTGAAAAATCCCAGCATACACAACGCAACCAGTACCACAGTCATCCTTGCCCCTAATCTCAGCACCTAAGCACCTGCTGGCTGCCTTTTCATACGTGCAGCTAGTGCTGTCACATTTTATGACACATTCTTATTTGGAACCACTAAGGAGGGAAACAGGAACACCACATTGCAGGGGAAATCCAAAGACTCCATTTTTAAGAATTAAAAGTCATTTGGGAAACTACCTCTTCTGCAGATCTTTTCATTTTTCTGTCCTTGCATATTTGTTACAAGAGTCTTTGGAGAAGCTCTTCCCTCCTCATTTTTTAAGCTCTCAGCAGAACATGATGTAATTAGGTGCTGGATCATGATCACAGCTTTGATGATTGCGATTTCAAACGTCTCAAAGCAGAACTCGTTAAATATTCTTTCTGGTTTTGTGTTTGAATGCAGAGTCAACATGAAAAAGCGAGTGTCTTGAATGACAAGTTTTAACTGCATGACTTGTCAGCATAGTCTAGGGCATTGGTCTGGGAATCAGGACACTGAGGGCCTAGTCCAGTGGTCTGCTAACATTTTATATTGTGCTCCTCTTTGCCTCTGTCTGTGGCAACCCCCCCACCCTCCCCAGCGCATGGTTGGGGGCTGCAGCAGCCTGAGCTAGGTGGCCAGGGACCAAGGCTGATGCTGCAGCCAGGCTGGGAGTTCCTTGACATGGATGGCGAGTGTGTCTAATGTGCATCTCTCTGCAGCTGGCCAGCTGATTGACGTGAAGAGAGGGCAAAGCTACGGCTCCCCCTCCTGCTCACTACTTTTTGGGGTGGTTTGTGCCCACAGTGGGCATACCAGCAGGCAAAGCCCCTGTGCCAAGGAGACCACAAAGACTGCAACTGTGGCCAACCCTGGCAAAAGGGGAGGATGCTCATTGCATCTCTCTCATTCTGGCCAAGCACAAGACAGATTTTACCCCTAAATGAACGTGTTGCATTTCAAATAGTGTAGCTTGCCAGCTTCTCCTGTGAGAAGACTCAGGACACTCAGCTATATGCTAATGGCCTAGGAGTCTGAAGTTGAAATGGTTTGTTTCCCCTGTGCAGCAATGCATGCCGATCGTCTGAAACTGTCGGTTATTGATCAACTTCTCCCTGGCTCCAAAGCAAACAATAGTTGGACAGATACTAGTTCCAAACTAGGTGGAGCTGAGCTTGGTATTTAAGTTGACAGACAGCTATGATTGCCTATTTTATTGTATAAAATTTCTGTCTCAAAAGTTCAAGTTCATTTTTTCTTAATACACAGTTAGACATCAGTATATGGCAACATATGTCATATTATTCCCCTGCCAGGATTGAGCTGGAGAGAGAGAGAGAAAAAAAGTTTTTAAGCCTGTCTAGAGCACTCAAAGTTTTACAATTGATTTTGGTTATGTAGAACACCTTTCACAAAGTGCTTCATGAAGTAACGTGTCACATAACAGGACTGTAACGGTTGTGCAGGCAAATGCATTAGGTATTATTAACACAGAAAAAACAGACGTTTTATATTTTGATCCTGCTGGTTGTAGTCACCCTTGACTTGCGGATTCTGAGAGCAGTGCTGATCCCTGCCAACCAAACCACTGGCGTGTTAGGGAAAATGTGGTTGAGGGGCCCAGAAATGGCCATGGGTGGGGGTCACATGCTCTGTTGTTTGCGGTATGAGCACTATGTCCTGTATGCTGCCCAGAGTCACTATCCTTCTTAGCAGAAGTTGATTAATGGCCCTGCGTCCTTGGATCACAACAGCTCCCCCTCTGGATTTACCAACTCCTAATTGATTCCTCACTGAATGATAGCAGTCTAATGTTACAAGCTTCCACAGAGCAATTGCCACTCGCTTCTCCACTGTTAGACTAGGTCTCATTTTAGTGTTACTGCACTTCAGGGCTGGGGAAAGCTCTGCACAAAGTTATTGGAAAGTGGCCTTCCGCATTCAAAAGTTCTGTGGCCACTGCTCGTCATCCCATAGCTGCATGACACTGTGATCCCACCAGTCAGTGCTTGTTTCTGGGGACCAGAAATGGTACTCCACCGTGTTCAGCATGTTCCACAATTCCTGGCAGCAACCAAAAACTGTTTTGTTCTCTGGCTTGCAGCAGGGCTGCTTGAATGACGTTGCAATGTTCTGTGCAGTGGTTCCTGTCTCAGCTCTGGAAAATACTGCATGAGAAGGTATGACGTGTTTGTAATGCCCACAACAAGAGCGCACAGCTGAGCAGGGTCCATGCTTAGGCTATGGAGTACACACAGTTAAGCCAGGCTTTCAAAGAAAGGTGCAAAAATGTATGGGTTGTTTGCTGTTGATATCAGGGGTAGGGAGAGAGGAAACTGCCATCATGGGAGGAAGCTGAAGCCATGTTCCTATTCTCTCCTGTGACAATGTTTTGATCCCATGAGGCTTTGCAAGCCTTTCCCAAAACCCCATACAGCTAGTTGCACTGTGGGATAGCTACCCATGATGCACTGCTCTGTGCACTGACGCAAGCGCTGCTAGTGAGGATGCACTGCACTGACACAATGAATGTGGCGTGCACATGCCCGACTAACTTCATCACTGAGGCGGCTGGATGTCGACAAATTAAAATCGACAACTTTGTAGTGTAGACATGCCCTTAGTGAGCATGCTGCTGCCTCATGAGGCAGAAGGGAATCCAGGTCCTTCGCCTGGCTCTGCAGGGCCAACTGAAGCAAAAGGCAATAAAAACATTGCCTTGATGTGAGTAGTTATAACTGTCCATACCACACAGAGAATTTTTGGTCTCCTTCTTGGTCATCTGCCAATTCTAACTCTAACTCTGCCAACGTCATCGCTTTCAGAAGAATTTTCTTCCTTGGGAAATCCACACTGCAGGTTTCATGGCACCAGTTTCAGACATAGCTGGAAACACACTCTTCTCAATGTAAGTCTCCATTAAGCTGGGGGTTGGGATTGTGAATGGCCGCTTATGCAACATACCCAAGCTATGTACTCTTGCTAGCTCATTAAAAACAGAAGCGAGGACCCCATACCATCCTGACTACTATTTTTAGCAAGTTAACTAGATTACAGCTAGGGTGACTACATCTACATGGGCTGCTGTTCACATCCACAGCTGCAACAGCTCAGTACCATCAGGGGCTGTGTTGAGAATTTTGCTCAGCGTACAGCAATACTTCATGCAAAACCAGGGATCACAGAACCTGCATCAGTGTGCGAGAGAATGTCGGCCAGGAAAGTCGGAGTGTCCCATGCTCTCCAGAGAAATGTCATGGGATAACGTTTTTAAAAAAGATTAAAGAGATTGAGGAACCTCAGTCCCACTTTCAAAAGTGCCTGAGTAACTTAGACCCTTTTGAAAACGTTATCCAGGATAACGTAGTTACTTACCGAGGACGAAGATGGAGAGGAGCTTCCGAGCTCGACTCTCCTGCGTCGGGTGGTGGGCGGCCTGTCCACCGGTGCCGGGGCCGCCCACCCTTCGGGGCCCCCCATCGCGGGTTTGCCCCGGGAAACGGGCCCTGACTCTCTCCGGTGAGAGAGTGCCGGAGGCGTAGGCAGCTCCAACAAAGCCTGAGCCGCCTCGATAGCCTCCGGCGTCGAAGGGTCCCGTATAGGGGGTCCCCCACTTCCAGGAGTCGGGGGAGCCTCCCTAGTAAGTGTCGGTGCCGGGGCCGGTGCCGGAGCAGGGGCCGGTGCCGGAGCAGATGCCGGCGGCACGTCCATGAGGAGGAGCACCTCCGAACTCGACCCCGGCCGCTCCTGCGGTGCGGGGGAGCGCTGCAAGCGTGGATGGCGCTTCTTTCTCTTCGGCACCGAGACCCCCGGTGCCGGAGGCGCACTCCGCACCGAAGACACACTCGGTGCCGGAGTAGTCCGCGATGGCTCGGACGCCGGGCTTAAAGCGGACTCCATCAAGAAAGCCCTAAGCCTCACTTCACGCTCCCTCTGAGTCCGAGGCTTAAAGGACTTACAGATACTGCACCGATCTCTACGGTGCAGTTCCCCCAAACACCACAAACAACGGTCATGGGGGTCGCTAGCTGGGAAGGCCTTGCCGCAGCTAGCACATGGCTTGAAGCCCGGCGAACCTGGCATAGCCGGGACGCCTTGAGCCCGAAGGCTCCCTAACTAACTAAAAACCCTCACTAACTAAAAACTAACTTAGTTCAGGGTGAACTGATAAACTATCTACTCACTTTAAGGAGAAACACAAACTGTTGAAGAGCAGGGGTAGTTCTCAACTGGCCGTCACGGGCGGAAAGAAGGAACTGAGGAGGGGAGGGGCCGGTCCCGCTATATATACCGCTGCATAATGGCGGTACTCCAGGGGGCGCTGAGACCGGCCCCTGCAGGGGCTGCTAGGAAAAGTTCTCCGGAGGGCTGTGCACGAGGGCGCGCACACACCTAAGTGGAATGGATCTGAGCAACACATCTCGAAGAACAACTTCTATTCCCATCTGGACAGCCAGAGGACTCCGTTTAGCATCTTATCTAGAGTTTTAACAGCTTTTATTCCTTGTGTGCATAGTATTTCTGATAATCTGGCAGGGCATCCATCTGCCTCAGCTGTTCTGAAACTTTCTGCCAGTCTCTGAATTTGACAAGTGCCTTCGTCAGCAGAATTTTGCTGGATGGTAGGAGACAGCCATGATTTTGTGCAACACGCTTTTTGCAATTGACTTCAGTAAAGTCAATTTAATTTCCACACATTGGCAGCAGCAGCTTAGTTGGTGCTTCTTCCTTACTCTGTGATAAAGTTGGCTAGGCAACCAGGCAACTTCTTGATATTCACCCCTTAGAAGCATCAACTTCATTGTGTCACTTTGTTTTTTAAATACACTTATGCTAAATTGAATAGTCTTCTGTAGATCTTTTGTTGTTGCTATTTAATTGAAACTGAGGAAATGGCATGGCAGAAATCCTATATAATCCAACAGTTTTGGATGGATGGGCAGAGTTTTCCACCACTGTGACTAAGTCCCAAGACTGAGGCAGCTGCAGTGATGCAGAAAATGCACTTCTCCCTCCAACTCCTCTGTTTTCATTCCTGGCAGACTTGCTTGGCAAATTCTCATTTTATAAACAATTCTATAAGAGCATCTGTATAATGAACTGGGCTCTGTAATAACAGTCATTCTGTTGTAGAGTAACTATTATAATTGCTTGTAGAATGGAAGTGGTAAATGAGACATGCAAACAACACACAAACCAAGGAAGATGAAAAAATATTAACCCTTTTGAGCCAAAGCAGGCAGCGATGCATAATGCAGGGTAGATGGAGAGGAGAGGAGAAAACAGAAAAAACAGCAGTGGCAACCTGGCAGCTGTCACTTTCCAGTGGCATCTATTTTATCATCAGAAACAGTAGCCAATTACCTCTATCTGAAGTAAAACCACATTAGTGGCTCAAATTTTAAAAGACTGTCAATTGTCTCGAATGCAAGGTAGCAGATCCAGTATTGCCATAGCTAAATTAAATACATTACCTGGACAGTCCATCTTCTAAAGATTAATTATATTTGTGGATTTACACACACACAAACACAGACACAAGAGCATCATAAATGACACTATCTACCCAGAAAAATATAGAGGAAAACCATTAAAAGCCTGAACACTAAGAATATTAAGCACTTTATATCATTTTACATGTTCAAACAGTCCTTGTACCATACACTACTCAATCCAGCCTCAACACCTCTTTGTGGTAAACAAGCATCATCCATGACTGATGGAAACTGTCTATACTGAGCTTTTTATTAACAGTTCCCACCATTACAGTACCACCAGCGCTAGCAATGGTGGGGCTTCTGCTATAGATAAAGCACTGGCAGCTGCTGCTGTTTTTACTATCATGTCATCTACTTTCTCTGATAAGGTTAGATGACACACTTGTATAAATACCAGCAGCCAGTTTTTGCTGAATGGCCTGTTCCGTGCTACCTCCCTTATGGCTACCATAATTACTCTGTGCTGCAGTGGAGGGGCTGGTGTTTGGTTACTGATAGGCTGTTTTATTCCATGAGTGTACTTGTGCTATGCTAGTTTAAGATGTTATAAACGCATGCATTATAAATTTCGTTTTCCATGAATTTATAAGATGGCCACAAATTCACACCACGCTAGAAAAAGGCAATTTACCACGGGGGATCTTTGCTTTTCAAAGGTTCTGCTAGTTATTATACCTGAGCTATACCCTTGGGTGTCAGCCACTGGCACAGGAGATTCAGGAAGTGACTTATAAAGTAAAGTAAGTTATTGTATAGCCCCCAGAGAGTCAAGGAGTCAAGGGGACTGTCTAGTCTTAGACTGTCAGTTCTTTTTTCCACTAAGAAAATGTTACCATTTAAGAATCTGAGAGAAGAATAAGCTAAGTGTGGCTGTACCTTCACTATCTCTGGCTGTTCTTAAGTTCTCACTGAGTCTGGAGGGGAATCTCAGTTGGACGTTACAGGCCGATCTTCGGAATTCTTTCTGGGGATGGAAGAGTGCTGCAATTCACGTCTTTTCCAACCCATCCGTCTTATTTCACGTGTACATCTGAAGCAGCCTTGCTTAGTATTGCCTTCCCTAGGAGTTAAACTCATATTGGGCATGTCTCCATGAGCCCTTGCTGCACAGCAATCTGGGATGTTGATCTCTAGCACTGCAACGTGCCACATACTAAGTGTCCATGTGGATCTGGCTGATGCACACTAGAAGTTCCCTACTGCAATCTGAAATAGCAGTACCTCAAAGTGCACTAGGAACCTGGCGTGTGCATCAGCAGGGTCCTCACAAACATTAGTGCATGGCACACTGCAGGGCTATACACCCCAGGTTGCTGTGCTTATGCAGACATGCCTAAGAGATGCCCCCAAATCTCTGTCCCTGAATATCTGTACAGAGAAGGTACTTTTGGAAGATTAACACCATCTATCTGGGATTTGAATCTGACCCTAATGCGAAAATGAAGAACAGAATCTCAATAGTAAACAAGACTTTTAGAGAAGGCTCCCCAAGAAAAGGAATTAGAGGACAATAGTGAACAACCCTAGGATCCATTCTCAATGGCAGCTGGGAGATTTCAGACAGAACTCGACGCCCATCACTTCACACAAACACCACAAGTTTTGATAAGAGTGAGAAGAACCAACGCTCACACTTTCTCATCGTAAAGGAAACAACAGATGCATAGTTAAAAATGTGGAGGCGGGCACTGAGAGGGACTACTGGAGCTTGGGGAGCTATTCTGCAAGGGACAAAGATACGAAAACCTGAATAAACTGGAATAGACTCGTCTGCTATTTCTTCGTTATTAAACATTTACTGAAGCTGCATTTCTAGAATGCAACCACACAAGCCACCTGCCCCACCTCCCCCTAGGCTTCTCTGAAGCAGTGTTAATAGGAAGTGTCAGCTGGGTTTTATTTTTCCCCTAGTTCTCTTCTGGCATCCAAGGCCTGCACATTTCCTTGGAGCTGTTTATTCCATGCGCTCTGTACCAGGCCCTCAGCTCCCGCTGACTTCACTTGGAGTCAAGCACTCAGCACCTCGCAGTATAGGACCCTGGTGATCATGCTCTCTGTTTAGTGGTTAACAGTTGAAAACCCTGCAACGTCATGTGACAAAAACCCCAAACAAACAAACAAAAAAAGAAAATCCACTTTGAATTTGCAGTTTCTGGTGTGATAAAAGTCTGCATTGCATTTTGAAAGGAGCCTCGGATCAGACACCACTATGTGCTTAAGGAAGGAAAGGGTTTTATTTGCAGTTTGTGGAGATTAAAGATGGAAAACACTGCTTTAGTACTTTGTAAGGGCAGGGATGGCCAAGAACAGTGACTCCCAGCAAGTGGCTGGCAACCCCCTGCGGTCTCCCACCACAGGACAGACATAACCAAGCATTCGGTTATATAAACAGAGATGCCAGGACAGTGTGTTTTCTTGCTGAGTTTAGCAGAGCTGAAACCTCGAGGGAAACCTCTGCATGGAGATTCAGAGGCAGCAACACTACACGAGGTACACCAGGGCAAAAAGGAAGCAGGATTCTTGCAACACTGCTGCACGGAAACTGCATCAATCACCTTTCAGAAGTACTTGTGTTCTTGCCAGCCAGAAGCATCTCCTTGCTGTCTCTCCCGGTCCTCCCCCCAGTCCATATTTTTAGTTGCTGAAATGTATGAGAAAAACCTATGGTTACACTCTTTTGTTGAAACAAGCCACTTGGGGAAAGCCAGCTGCTTCCAGCTAGTTAAATATCTGTTTAACACAGTTGCTGGGTTTTTGTTTTTTTTTAAA
The DNA here is from genome assembly GCA_007922155.1 of Mesoclemmys tuberculata. Taxonomy (NCBI): domain Eukaryota; kingdom Metazoa; phylum Chordata; order Testudines; family Chelidae; genus Mesoclemmys; species Mesoclemmys tuberculata. The sequence goes on from ML675640.1 coordinate 2,231,375, forward strand.
AACCTCATGCTACCAAGCTGATCTACAAGGAAAATGGAGGTCATCCCAGGGACACCACACTTCAAAGGCCAAGCTGTTCAGTGCTTACTACCTGCCTAAAAGCAGCAAGCAAAGAGCATTTCTTTTAAGAACTCTAATGATTTATTTTATGCAACATCTGTGTAGCAATGGGAACTCATTGCTAGACAAGACTGTGAATTAGTACCCAGTAAGATTGTTTTAATGATGAAGTTCAACAGCCCTGCATGATTGAGATGCAGTCAGAAATCTACCACAAAACCTGCTGGCTAATATTGGCACTGCACAGCAGGACAATAAAGCATTTAGAACAACAAACAGGGAATGTCCAGACAAAATAACAGCATTTTCCATCTCTAGTGGTGATACCTCTGCAGTCAGAAAGATAACGCTAATTAACTAACCTAATACAAACTAGTTATACTAACTAGTGATTTTAAAATCCATGTGTGTCAGAATACACCGAGTGGAATGGAAAACAATAGTGCTGTGGATACCGTCACTAAATTAAACTGCAATGGTGAATTTAGCGTTCACTGCTATAAAAAGAATGCCTGTTTCAATAGATTCCTACTAAGAGGCTGCACCTTCCACACATACTAAGATAGCTTTTTCTGCCTTGATTTCTTTTTTTCCCTTTGTTATCACCCAAGCAAGGGTCACAAAATATTCAACTCAGAAAAAATACAGCGTTATTTTTGCAGCTGGGTGGCTTGGGAGACAACTAGGAGCAGAAAATAGAGATGCATCTTCTCAGCATGCAGTGTACACATCTCTGGAGACTACAAATAGAGCTGGACAAAATATTGGTTACAGAAGAAATCAATCATCAAAATTTGCCTGGCTCTAAAACGTTTGTGCAAGTGGAAAAATTCTATGCAACTGACTTTTTTATGATGCTTTTTGTTCATTAACTACAGAATATGAGATCAAGGTGATTCAATATTTTGTGACCAATGTAACCCATGCTAACAGAGTGGCAGGTACCTGCCTCAGGTAAAAGGTATCGGAGTTATTTGCTACTAAGGTGGAGGAAAGGCCAGGTGGAAAACAAGGCCATATTGTGTTAATGTGGGTTACAACAAATTTTTGCAGCACTTTTTAAAATTTTGAGCTGGGTTTCTTGCAATGAGTCCTGTAAGTCACGTGGTTTTAGTCTTGGCTCCCTGATTGCCTGAAGGTGAATAGAAACTATTTAAAACTCATTCAATTGTTGCAGCTGTATTTATTTTACATATGCTTTGCTAGTCAGAAGAGCACCTTCCCAGATGCTGTGTTAGAGAAGGTGTCCCAAGATTTGAAGTGAAGCTATATTTCACTCCAATGGCCTCCCAAAGACATTGGGAAGAAGGGCAGTCCACCCACTAAAGTCTACATGCCAGCCCTGGCAGAGCTATGCAGGAACATCTGGCCGGACAGGGTCCTCAGTCAATGGAAATATTATACCCCTGTGTCCAAATTTGGCTTTTTTATTTTTTTTTTTAAGTTAGCACATCTCTAGCTGTGATATGATTTGACTCTGGTTCAGGCAGTGTGATTTTACATGTGCTGGGCTGTGGTGAGAAGTGGAATTTTGAGGACAGAAAATCTTGTGAAATCAACTGGCAAAGAAGTGATTCAAAAAAATCAATTTTGTCTAGTCTTTACTGCTAAGGAGAGCTCGGTGCACACACAGGTGGCAGTGCCGAACAAATAACTTAGATATTGTCTTCAGACTAATATAGGGCCTGATATAAAGCCCATTTAGTTCAATGGCGTTTAGATCAGATCCTTAATTTGTTTTGAATGCAGCTAATTGAATTGGACACCCAATTCAGAATGGACAACCATTCACTCACCTGGTAGTGTATGGTCCTCTGGGCACTTTAGAACAGTTTCAGTCATATATTTATGATTCATGTCATGTGTAATTATTTTGAGAGACTCTTAAAGATCTGCAAAATAATTTAAGTTTCCATCTGAATGGCACTCCATAACCCAAGTTCTGTGGGCTAAGCAGCAATCCACTGCCATATTTCAAACCTGTGGTGAAGAAACGGGGTCAATGGAAGAATTCTGAGAGGGGATGAAAAAATAAAAACAAAACATTCCCGAATAAAATCAGCCAACTTTTAAATTACAATCCATGGGTTAACTGAATGTGTTTGGAGTTATGAAGCAGAAATTAACTGGTTCCCACATTCTAAATTCCTGGCAGATTAGGAGAGGTGAGAATTTGTATGTATTCAAATAGAAAAATGTTTATCAAGAGAAGGCCACATGGGATTCTCCTATCCAAGGTAATAAAGCTTCTTTGATTCAAGATACTGGAAGACAGATGAGAGGAGTCTTTCACTGCTTTGTAAATTATGAACAACACAGGGGACTACAATGAACATTGTACTTAGTAAAGCAACAGAAATATGAGATGCTTAATAATTCTGACGGGAATTCTCAATTTCATGTGCCTATACTTAGAAGATGTTAATGTAATAACACGTGACGTTGTCATTCTGAAGGATTGAGATGAACTTGTCTTACAACTTCCACTGGCAGGAGGAGGAGGAGTGGGGACGGTACCATTAATCAATTAGTCGTAGACATTTATTCACAACACTGCAGTAAAAACTGATTGAAAGGAGTCCGAAAAGGGCACACAAACACTTTAGTCAACATGCAAGGATTTAAAGAAATCAAATGAAAGTGACAGTAAGTGCTAGAACAGCAGCTAATCTTATTCACAAACCCATAATTAAAATATAACTGTTAGTGAAGTTTCTTAAATAAATCGCTTGAAGTTTCTCTCTCTTTCTCTCACTGCACAAACACAGTGTCACCTTTAGTCAAAGAGAAATTATTAGCATTTTGTAATCTACTAGTTTAAAATCATTACCCGACACTGCCAGGAAGTCTAAATTCAGTTGCTTAGGGGCAGCAACACAAAGATTTATTAGCAAGTTTCAACATTCACCTTCTGGAATAGAAAATCTGTTCATAGTATCAGACTAGACAGAAAGCAAGCGATCATTGTGATAATATATGGAGAAGAAATTCACCTGCTAACAATTTAATCCAAAGCCTCATTCACCAATATCCATAAACTTCCAGGGGAAATGCACACGCACAAATTCAAACGAGAGTTTCAAACACACACAGCATTTTCACTAACAGCTTCTTACAGCAGCACAGACTTGTTAACATGACATTACGGACTTGTTCCAATCCTAAACAGCTTTAGTTTCAGGACCTAGTTACATACTTTCATCCTACTCTATAGTCAAATGTTGCAATTAAAATGCCATTAAGAACAAAATAACCACAGAAATGTAGGGATGGATTGGACCTCAGGAGGTCATTTAGGTCATCCCGCTATGTTGAGCAGGATTAACTATCCCTAAAATTATCCCAACAGGTGTTTGTCTAACTGTTCTTTAAAACTTCCAGTGACAGAGACCTCCCTTGGAAGCCTATTCCAGAGTTTAGCTACCAGTATCACTGGAAAGTTGCCTCTAATACCCAACCTAAATCTTCCTTGCTGCAGATTGAGCCCATTACTTCTAGTCCTACCTCTAGTGAACATGGAGAATTGATCACCATTCTCTTTACAACAGCCCTTAACATATTTGAAGACCTATCAGTCCCCTACAGTTGTCTTTTCTCAAAACTAAACATACCCAGGGCGGGGGGTATTTTGTTTGGTTTTTTTCACTTCTCCTCACAGGTCAGGTTTTCTAAACCTTTTATTATTTTTATTGCTCTCTTCTGGACTCCAATTTGTCCACATCTTTCTTAAAGTGTAGTGCCCAGAACTGAACACGGTATTCCAGCTGAGGCCTCAAACCAATGTGGAGCAGAGTGAGGCAATTACCTCCCGTCTTACACATGACATGCCTGTTAATACATCCACAATGATATTATATTAGCCTTCTTTGCAACTGCATCATATTGTTGATTCAGATACAATTTGTGATCCACTATAACCACCAAATCCTTTTCAGCAATACTATTGCCCAGACATTTATTTCCCATTTTGTAATTGTGAGTTTGATTTTTCCCTTCTAAGTGTAATACTTTGCACTTATCTTTATTGAATTTCATTTTGTTGATTTCAGACCACTTCTCCAATTTTTCAAGGTCATTTTAAATTCTAATCCTGTCTCCCAAAATGCTTGCTACCCCTCCCATCCTTGGGGTCATCCACAAATTCTGCAAGCATACTCATTACTCTGTTATCCAAGTGATTAATGAAAATGTTGATTAGTACCAGACCCAGGACAGACCTCTGTGTGACCCCACTAGATACATCCTCCCATCTTATGGCAATTTCATTTAGATCACATTTCCTTACTTTGATTATGAGACTGTTATGTGGGACTGTGTCAAAATCAAGATATATCATGTCTACTGACTAGGCCAGTAATCCAGTCAAAGGAGGAAATTAGGTTTGTTTGGCATGATTTGTTCTTCAATGGTAGAGACAAGCTAATTTTATCCACTAATTTAAAATGACCTACCAAGAGTACAAGTTAATTCATGTATCAGGTAGAGAGGGACCTGAACAAATCTGCTTTTGTCCAAACACTTCCAGTCTCCATAATGGGATGAACCAAACCCCAGAATGGGCTCATCTCTAATACCTGAGTATCTAACAGCAACCTATATTATGCCATTATATATACACACACACACACTTCAAGATGATGGTTTGTTTAAGACATATAAATTGTAGTTTTCAATTTAATTAGTATTAACCAGTTGACTGCATAGAAAAGCAGATCAAACCCATTTAACTATTGACCAAGACTTCCCTGTCCTTTGTCCAAGAGATGGACAGTTTAAGGTTTTAACTACTCCAGGACAATAAGTGTCACAAAACTTTAAACCAACTCCAAAGGGCTTAAGCACGTCAATAGATTTCTTGAAAATAATTGGTTTTCTCACCAATCTGCTATTTGAAACCCTCCTTCCGACTTCAGCTGCAACCTTCACGGATACAGTGAATCCTGATTTCCCACACACACATCTTGTGATCTCCACTCCATCATCTGCTCAGTTTATTTTCACTTTAACACCTAAAAGCAAAACCCAGGGACCATGCTGTGCTGTATTTATTTATTTATTTGCACACAGGAGAAATCAATACTTGCATTGTTTATGATATTCACTGCCAAAAAGGATGCTCTGCTGAGGAGAGAATTAGCTGATAGAATTTCTGTCAACCTACTTTATAATGATGGGGTATTTTAGCAACATCATTTTTCTTACAATGGACTGGAAATGGCCATTTTGCTCAGGATTTGCCCCACTTTAGCAATCTTATTTTCCCATTAACACCCCATCCCATTCCCATCTGACTCACGCAGGCTCTCCTGAGTTCCAGCAATCAGAAGTTTATCTTCCAACCCCCATCTGTCAGAAATGTGCGCCATGGCCATGCAATGGGGAGGGAACAGGGAAAGCTGCTCTTTAGACTTCTTCTCCCACTATGAGCAGAGCACTCTGGATACTGCCACAGAAGACTTTTTCTATTAGATGGGACAATTTCTGAAAACACTGTGCACTGGCCCACACCATGCTAACAGATTTATCCACAAATAAGCAGCCTTAAGTTGGAAGCATTTTCCAGCCTGAGAGCTTGGCAGGGAAAGGTCACAGATATTCACTGAGATCCAAAGCTAATCAAATTCTGTCCTTACAGTCTAGTCTGATATGCATTTAAAAAGAAACAGCCATTGGTGAAAAACAGCTCACCATTTTTAAGACAATAGATCCTTGCTTGAAAAATTGCATTACATCACCAGTTCCATTCCACATGGCAACCAAATGAGATATCCAAGGGCAGAATACCCCAGCATAGAGCCACGCAATCATCCCGAACCTGCTTCTCTCTTTTCAATACACTGACTTGTTTATACATTGTCATGACCTGAGACTGAAGAACAGGTACCAAAACCTATGACTGTTTCCATTTAAACACATTCAGCTGTTCATTAGGCAGAGATTTGTGATTTAGGTCCTATGGAAACTAATTTAACTTTCCAGAGATATTGGGAAATAGGACTTCTCCTTTTTTTGTTCAGTTTCTTAAAGCCATCTTGAACACTTGATCAACTTTTATGATCACATTTATGAGATATTTTATAAGAGAATCATGGCCAGCAGGTCTTAAGGCTGCTCTTAGCTTGCCAGATAAACAACAGGGAAGTTGACTTTAAGATTTATAGAACCTAACAGCACTGCCTCTACTAACTACCACGATGTTTATTTGCTACTCTGCATGAACAACTCTTATTAGCTACCGTTGTTTCATTTGCTCACAAAGATCCCAGTAGAACACTCATTTTAATACGGCTTTAATAATACATTAAACAGATTAATCTATAATTGTTGGCTTTTGAAAAAGCACTTAATTGTGTCACTCAAATCAAATGCATTTGATCATTAAAACCTGTATGATTTTTCAGTTTTCAAAATGAGACTCTGCCTCAGCTGAAAGCTGATTTCATCAGAGCCAGTTATGCCCCATGGCACAGATCTGACCCGGGCCGTTAACTGTTTTGAAACTGCAATTTTATTTTGCTTATCTTTCAAACAATTCAGTGTAGCAACAATCTTGTTAGAACCTTCAGGACCCAGGACCTATCAGGAAAACTAGCTGTTTTGCTGGAAACTTCTTGTAGGGAAAAAAAAGTCATAAAAGTTAATTTGTTTTTCCTTTTAAAGTACACTTTAGTAAATGGTTTTTCATGTCCCTCATTTCCCAAGAGGCATCATCCATCAAAATGCCAATATGATTAATCTTCTCCTAATCTAGTGTGTGATATGTAGTCAGACTAGCATTATCTATATAGATTAAATTTGGGTTCCTCAAAATTATCAAAGAAAATCTCTTGAACAGCATGTAATCTTAGCAGTCACAATCCAACACGGTAACGAGCTGAGTACACAACAAGATTAGGGAGACAAGGCGGGGTAGCTAATATCTTTTATTGAACAGAAGTTGGTCCAATAAAAGATATTACCTCCCCCATCTTTTTTCTCTAATCTCCTGGTACCAACATGGCTACAATAACACTGAATAGACAGTGAGACACAGTCGTGACTTCCAGCAGGCACAGCCACAGAACATGTCAGCAAAGTCCTCCCCCAAGCTTTTTTTAGAAAATAGAATGTTTGCAGAAGATGCATTTCTCTGTAGAAATCTTGTGTGTTCATTTCTTCCCTGCCTGGCACCCACATTGCAACCACATTTAGCAGTAAATTAGAGGGCTGAGGCCTGCCTTATGCCATACATGTAAAGTTTGTTTTCCTTTCCTTTTTTACTTTGGATTTCTCAGTCCTCTAACAAGCAGTTATCAAGCTCATCTGTCCAAAAAGCACAGTGCTCATTTAAGCATTTTTTTTAAACTCCTGGAACATATTTCAGGCCCAGCCTAAATTTTTTATCCTTAAAAGGCCTCTCTGCTCTGCAACCAAATGACCAAGCCATGGGCCCAGCCCTGAATCAAAGGTATTTGAAGGCTCTTTGCATCTTCCAAGAATGTTGAGTATACTGCATGATTAGACGCCATATCAAAACTGGTATTGAAGCACAAGTCTAGCAAGATACAACCACAGTTTCCTTAGCAAAGAGAGCCACACAGTCTCTATATAAGCCAGTGTATAGAACGAGGCCAATGTATCAGTTCATAAATAACTCAGTCTCATTGCCCATAAAATACTTGATTCCTAGTTAAAAATTTAAGTGTTTAACACCGCCACTCCCATCTTATAGGATGCTTCAATAGATCTCAAAATGCTTCATAAAGGAGATCAGTAGCACTATCCCCATTTTACAGATGGAGGAAACTGAGGCACAGAGAGGCAATCTGACTTGCCCAAGGTCACCAAGCAGGTCAGTAGTAGAGATGGCAATGGAATTCAAGTATCCTGAGTACCAATTAGGTGCTGTATCCACTAGGTCACAGTGCCTCTCTTTATACAGTATAAACCATACATGCAATGGTAACATTTTCTTTCATTCATTTTCCTTACCTTTTTGTTCTTTTCTTTTCTTTTATTAAATAAAATGAGGAAAATGCTTGTGTGTATTAATTTTTTCATTTAGACCCACTTAGATCTTGGCAGTCACATCTCATTTAGGTGTATGGTGTTAACAGAAGACAGTTTTCTGCAGGGCAGAGTTTGCATGGCAAAGGCTGTATCTTTGCAATGAAAACACAAACATTTTTATTTTAAATGAAAGCTTGAGATTTGCAGAACATTGCAGTAAGCAGCAAAAATGACAGGAGAATGCAAAATTATCTCCTTAATTGACTCTAACAGGACCACTATGCCCAAAATGTTTGTTGTGAAGAGATTTCACTTCTCACAACAGCTGAAATACACACAATGCAAAAGATAACTAGAGCACAATCCATCAAAATCTGCCTATGGACCTCCAGTCTCTGGATGCCCTGAAAAGCTAAAAGGGCGGCTAACTGCAGTGGGACAAATTACCATATTCAGGGAAAGGTCAACCAGCAGTGGATTACATAAAACCTCCAAAAGACAAGTAATAAGAATCAGTGGGGAATTGTAAAGCTGCCAATGAACGGGATTATGAGGAAAGTGTAGAAGGGAAGAGGAGAGCTCTTGTAAATAACCCCCCATGTCTCCTGCTCCACACAACACCCTATGCTTGTGTCTATTGCGGAGCAACTGCAAAATTGTGTTTTGTGTGCAGATCACATCATTTTCCTGGATGGAGGCACTTCGACCCAACCCTGGGTCTAACCTGCCCTCATTATCTCTTCCGGCCAGTTTAGTAAGTAGAAACTTACATCGAGTATTGTACATGGGAAAAAGAAGCAGGACACTGAGGCCTGGTCTACATTAGAGAGGTTTGTCAACAAAAGGTAACTTTTGTCGACAAAACAATCCTGGTGTACACACTGCAACCACCCTTTTGTCGAAAAACCTGCCCTGTTTTGTTGACAAAAATAAAACCACCTTGACAAAAGGCATAGGGCTTTTGTCTGCAGAGGTAGGGCGACACTGTGTGAGTGTAGACACTGTGTCCCCTTAGAGCAGTGGAGGGGCTGTCATACTGGTCAATTTGAAATTCACAAGTGGGGGAGACGGGGCACTGGAGCCCAGCTCTACAAGCTGCTGGGCTCTGGCTGCGAGTCGTGGTCAGCTGCCACCTGGCTACGAGCCTGGGGAACCTGGCTCCTAGCTGGGGCAAGCCGCAGGAAGGCTCGCAGCCGGTCAGCAGCCACCCAGGGCTTGCTGATGTCCCGGGTGCCAGCAGGGCTGCAGCCGCCTGCATCCTGGCTTGCAGCTGGGCGGCTGCAGCCCTGCTGGTAGCCAAGGCTGGGGCGGCTGCCTCCCAGTTCCCAGCTGCAAGCTGGGACTGGGCAAGCCAGGGGGAGGAGGGACTGCAACTGGCTCCTGCCTGGGAGCGCGGAAGTCCCTGCACCCTGGCTGGGATCGATAGTGATTGGGGGGCAGCTGGGAGCCTGCGTGCTCCCTGCAGGGAGCTGAGAGATGGCTCTCTCAGCTCCCCCCACACTGCCCCTTAGGTCGGTGGAAGTGGTCCTAGTGAGGACGCACTCCACCAAACCAAGGACAGCAGGGTAGACATCAGCCACCACTATAATTATAGCGGTGGCTGAAAGTCAACATCTTACGTCGACAAATTTCTGTGGTGTAGACATAGCCTGACATTCATTTATTATTTCAACTGCATATGAAATCAAGGTATAAGTACTATATGTTGTTCATTTTGCATATTCGTTTATGAATCCCCACCTCCCGTTCTCTTAATTTCAAGAGCACATACCTAGATTAGTGCATTACCTTTTGCTGCTTCAGACCGCTTGGGCAAATCAAGTGTATCAAAGTTCCTGTCAAGATCTCCATTTTTCTTTCCTGTACATAAAATAAGATAATAAATGATAAAAGGTTTCAGTGCATGGCTAGATCAGTCACAATACTGTGCTTCTACAGTATAAAAGGTGGTGGTAATACCAGAATATAAAATATTCTTTATTTGTATATATTCAACCTTCAATCTGCATGTGTAGCCATTGTGTCTGTATGACAAATGTAGGTACAAAACTGCACGCAGATTTGTACACCTGGCTTGATTTACAAAGGCTCTGACTATCTGCAGTTTCCTTCAATTCAATGAGTCTTGTGGGTAGCTTAGCTCTGAAATTCAGGTCATTTAGCTTCACTGGCAAGTTATTTTCTTTGCTCATAAATCCAGTGTATTGTACCCTTATAAACAATGTAGACCAAAATTCTTGCCTCATGTCTTCCAGCTGCATGAGGCTTTTTGTACAGTTTTTAATAGAAGATACACTTTGACTAGGGGATTCACTGTGAACAACTATAAATTGGAACAATAATGAGGCTCAAATTCGGGTGCAGAGAGAAGGAGAATAGGCCTCCTTTTTCACACTACTCACTGAAATGGTTCTGCAGGAAGCCCTGGATTTAATATATTGCAAAGAGGATGGCAAATAACTGTAAATTACCCTTCAATCAACACGATGTAATTTCGGCTGCTTATTAGAAACTAAGGGAAATGATTTAGTGCTTTAAGCACTTGGCTACGGGACATGGACAGCTTCATACCATTACATTAACTTTAAAGGAAGTTTAATTTAACAGACGGAAGACCACTGGACATTTTGACAAAACCCTTGTAAAAATGGGCTTCCTGGTGCATGCATGAACTGAATTTTGTAAGTCAGGGCTCTCAAAACAGAACATAAGAACGGCCATTCTGAGTCAGACCAATGGTCCATCTAGCCCAGCATCCTATATTCCAACAGTGGCCAATGACAGATGCTTCCGAGGAAATGGACAGAACAGGGCAATTATTGAGTGATCTATCCCCTATCTATCTTGTCCCAGCACTCAGAGGCTTAGGACACCCAGAACATGGCTAACAGCCGTCGATGGACCTATCCTTCATGAACTTTCTTTTTTGAACCCAGCAACAGTTTTGACCTTCACAACATCCTGGGGTTCCACAGGCTGACTGTGCACTGGGTGAAGAAGTACTTCCTTTTGTTTATTTTAAACCTGCTGCCTATTAATTTAACTGGGTGATCCCTGGTTCTCTTGTTCTGTGAAGGGGAAAATAACACTTCCTCATTCACTTTTTCCACACCATTCATGATGTTACAGATTAGTCATTTCTTGTCCAAATTGAATAGTCCCAGTCCTTTTAAACTCTCCTCATATGGGAGCTGTTTCATCCCCCTAATCATTTTTTTGTCCTTCTCTGTATTTTTTCTAGTTCTAATACATCTTTTTTGAGATGGGGTGACCAGCACTGCATGCAATATTCAAGGTGTGGATGTACCAAGGATTTATATAGTGGCACTATAATTTTTGATAATTATCATCTTTCCCTGCCTTAATGATTCCTAACAGTGTTAGCTTTTTTTGATTGCCACTGCACATTGAGCAGATGTTTTCAGAGAACTATCTGACAATGACCCCAAGATTTCTTTCTTGAGTGATAGCAGCTAATTTAGATCTCATCATTCTGTATGTATAGTTGCAATTATGTTTTCCAATGTGCATTACTTTGCATTTATCAACACTGAATTTCATATGCCCGTTTTGCCCAGTCTCCCAGTTTTGTGAGATCCCGTTGTAACTCTTTGCAGTCTTCTTTGGGGTTTACTACTTTGTACCATCTGCAGATTGTGTCACCTCATTGTTTTATCCCTTTTTCCAGATCATTTATGAATATGTTGAACAGCACTGGCCCCCATTCCTGGGTGAGACTGCTATTTCTCTCTCTCCACTTTGAAAACTGACCATCTATTCCTACCCTTTGTTTCCTGTCTTTTAACCAGTTATTAACCCACGAGACCACCTTCCCTCTTATTCCATGGCTGCTTACTTTGCTTAAGAGCCTTTGGTGAGAGACCTTATCATAGGCTTTCAGAAAATCCAGGTTGAAAATTGAAAATTCAGAAAATTGCTGACCCCCTCAATACATTCCAGTAGATTGGCGAGGGATGATTTCTCTTTACAAAAGCCATGTTGACTCTTCCCCAACACATTGTATTCTTTTATGTATCTGATAATTCTGTCCTTTACTACAGTTTCAACCATTTTGCCTAGTACAGATGTTGGGCTTACTGGCCTGTAATAGCCAGGATTGCCTCTGCAGCCTTTATTAAAAATTGTCATCACATTATCTATCCTCCAGTCATCTGGTACAGAAACTTATTTAAACGATAGGTTATGTAACACTGTTAATAGTTCTGCAGTTTCATATTTGAATTCCTTCAGAACTCATGTAAACACCATCTGGTCCTGGTGACTTATCTAATCATTTTGTTCCAAAAATAACAAGGAGAGATGGTTTAATTTTCACCATTTTTCCCCTACTAAAAGGGAGAGAAGAAACAGTTTGCTTTGGGGCAACCACACCTTGACATTGTGTTGACTTCAGGGCACCTCTCAGAAAAGCATTGACAGACTGGAGAGAGAGTTTAAAGGAAGAGCAAGAGGCTGGAGGGCTTATGAAGAAGTATTAAAATATTTACAGTGTAGCTTTGGTTAACAACTAAATGTGGGGGCAATAGCATAATTACTTTTCACAAAACATAATCATCAAGATGGAAAGGGAATTATTAGGATGGTACAAACGGATTTAACCAGGAGCAATGGGAAGGAATTCAGAATAATACAATTTAAGCAAGCTAGCAGTACATCTACTGAACTATAGAATAATCTCTCATGTGAAGAGCTGGCAACTGCATCACTTGGGACATTTAAAAATATACAGGACAAAGCACTTGAAAATATAATGTAGTGAACAATCTGGCTCTGTCATGAGAGTCTTGGTCATGAGATGGGAAAGGCCTATGAGTCTGAAATGCAAGAAGCATCACTAGCTTGTCAATATTTTTGGCTCCAAAATAAACTAATAGCTCCAAAACTATTTAGGGCCTGTTCCACCTTCCACTGGAATCAGTAGGGGCCCTTCCATTTACTTCAATGTAAGTGCATTAGTCCCTCAGAGAACATTTACCAACGTGATAAATGCCAACCAAATTAATTTTGACAAACTACAGTTTGCCCCAACATCAACTGCATATGGCTACCCCTTTTGGCATGTGTCAGACACTAGAAACATGCATTTAAAGCTTTGTTGGTTCAAAAAGTATGTTTTCTTAGTTGTACCAGATCATAAAGCCCAATTCTCTTATCTGCCAAAAGTTCATACGGACACATTTTGTTCCATTCCTTTTGAAAAATGTCTTTACTAAAATAAAGGATGTGAATTAGTGGTAACCCTAAACCTTCACTCCAACTCTTAGGCCATGGAAAAACAAAGTGATATGTTGCTTGTGGAGCAAATGACACACAGAGGAAGACAAAACATCAGGCAGCATGATAGGAAGCTACTTTTTATGGTGACAGCTGAACCTGGCTGTTCAACTGAAAACCCTGCTCCGCTTGTCACTGCTCAGAACTAAGAAAAGTCCCACAACAGAGGGAAAGAGGGACAGTGAAGGGAGGGTGGCTTAAAATTAGTGTTGGGAAAAGATAAGCTCTAAATAAAGGCAGAGGAACTTGCCTCCATTTTATCTGCAGAATTTAGTTTGGGGAATAATTTTATTACAGGCCACTAAGTTTGGTCTCTCTAGAATTGGCAAGTTTCAAACTCAGGACAGTTCTAGTATGAAAAAAGCTGTAAAAAGTGGCATCTTGCTGCGGAGATCTGCTCCCTCTTTACTTTGAAATAAGGCTTTGTTTTGTTATTCTTGTTAGCCCTGCAGAGTTAGCACAGTAAGAAAATGAGCTGGATTCCATTCCTTTTTGTGCATCATCAATTGAATTGTTAATAAAATTCAAACAAGATACTCTTGTGCATGATCTCTGGAGAGAGAGTTTATACAGGTGACACAGAGCTTAATTTAGGCTGCAGAATCTATAATGCTGGGGATACAGAGTGCAGCTGGCTGTTTATTAAGCAGTATTTCACACAGACAGAGCATTCCACCTGGGCTCCTCACTGACTGCCATTCAATTTCAGATCAAGGTATAGGTACTGGCTTTCACCTAAAGAGTTTGGTTCCTGGTCACATGAGGAACAGCTTCTCTTCTCATGTGATGCAACAGCCATTGTAATCAGTTGGCGGTTTAAAGGAAAAGCATGATGTTCTAAGTGAGAGGAGTCCAGAATTCTGGAAATTACTTTTCTCCCTTGGTCCACCAAGTGCCAGGATTGGGAAACTGCAGATCATGTTGCAAGGCATCTAAGTTTCCAGGGGTTTTCCTTTGGGGAGGAGTTGGTTAGGAAGGAGAAGTCTGTGATGTAGGGGAGGAGTCAAGAGGAGAAGTCTGTGTTCAGTTGAGGAGGTTCACATACTTATGGCCTTTTTTGAACCATTGAATTGTATTGCTTTAAATTGGTTTCTACAGCACCCACACCAGAGGATGAGCACTTCTAAAAAAAAAAAAAACTGATTAAATTTATCCATTTTAAAATCCAATTATAATTTTATCATAATTACAAAATTGGGTCACATAAGTCTCTTCCCATCTGACATCTGGGAATAACTTACAACGTAAGATTAACGTACAACTGACAATTTACAACATTAAGATCAGCCCTGTTCTACAAAAATTCAGCCCTAAATTAGAGCCCCTCCTAAATTCAGCCACTCCTGCAGTGACAGTCACAGAGCACAGTGATGCTTAATGATCCCAATAGCAGATGACAACAAAAAGTGTTAAAGTACAAATTTTGTGCTTATGGATTTTTTCCTTTCCTGTCCCCAGCACACAGAAGAGGAAAGAAAATATTGTCAGATCTGAGGCACAGCTCAAAACCTCGCCAAAAGACAGATAGCTTTTAATATAGCATACTGCTTTATGGGGCCTGGCTATAGGAGCTGGCACAGTATTCTGGTGTGGGAAAGCAGCCTGCTAGGAATCTTACTAGTGTAATACAGGATTTACAATCATATAAACAGTGAAATTAAAGCTTCTTCCATCAAATAAATAGTTATCAAAAACATTACTCCAGCTCATTTACAGTCATCTTTACTGGATTAAATGCTTTGTAAAAAGTTGGTGAGGACTTCAGGATGTGATCTATTGTTATTTATTACTAATATTACAACATTCCTCTGCTTCCCTGCGAAAGCCAAAAGGATATCCCATTTCCTCCTTCCATTTTACACCACACTCCCCTCAAAGACAAAACCTCAGCCTTCATCTTTCTGGGTGAGAAGAACTGAAATGGAAAGAGCCCCTTAGGGGCCAGTCATTAACATGTTGCTAATTCATCAGCTAGTAAGATGCCCATTTAAATGACACCAGGCACTTGCTTCTCCCCAGGGGATTAGTTTTACCTTAGCAACACTCTCGTTCCATGGCCTGAGAACTGGGAAGCTAGAAAACAGGGTCTCCCTAATGACACTGCAGACCACCACTGGCTTTTCACCTTTGCCTTCGTCAGTCCATCGCACCAGCAGCGACTGTCACCCACCACTACCTGAAACCTATCCTGTACCTGTGGCCTACATCAAATCAATGACAATAAACAGAACAAGCACTTTTCATCTTCAAGCCACTATATGAACTAATGAATCCTCCCAACTACCAGGTGAGGAAGTAAGCATTATCCTCATTCTGCAGAAGGGGAAACAGATGCTCAGGTAGGTTAAGTGATTTGCCTAGGATGACAAATGGAATTAGTAAAGAGCAGGGATTAGAACAAGGTGATTTCTGGCTCCCAGTCCCACATTCAGACCACTAGACTGTGTCTCTCACTAAGCTTGGTGAGACAAATTTGGCCATACGCCTTTACCTGACCCCTTAGCATGTGGATATAGGGCCACATTCCCAGGTGCAATTCCATGTGGGCTTACACCTAGGAAAAATATGGCCCTGCATTCTTTACTAAGAGTTGGTACTGTTTGGAAAGGGCCCCAAGACTACAACTAGCCCCTTCATCTGAGGGACAGTTTGCATGCACCAAAGAGATCTCCAAGTGACAGCAGCAGAAATGAGATCAGGGAAATACAGCGCTAACCCTGTATTGCAGCTGCTGTGCCAACCCTTATCCTTGCATGTAAAAGGGGAATGAAGGAGATTATGGCAATGTTGGAAAGAGAGTACTGAAGGACTCACCTTGATTGAACCACTCCTCTAATTACCAGAAAAGCAGCAAAGGAAAAACAAAAGTTTACAAAGAGGAAGAAGATACAAAGGAACAATTACAAAGAGGCAGAATTTCACAGCACAGA
Source organism: Mesoclemmys tuberculata (assembly GCA_007922155.1). NCBI lineage: Eukaryota > Metazoa > Chordata > Testudines > Chelidae > Mesoclemmys > Mesoclemmys tuberculata. The sequence continues at coordinate 2,247,649 of ML675640.1, forward strand.
TTCAAACCTGAAAATTACAGGGCTGCACTAATTCTCACTAATAAAAACACTTCCCTCTTCCCCCTCTTGTTCTTGCTGAAAGAGTATCTTTCCCCTGAAGGTACTTTTTTTCCTTTAGTTATTTCCAAAGACGCTGAAGGTAGAGGGGGAAAGGAGGCAGACTAGCCCTTTGCAGAGGTGTTTGAAATGCTATGATCAATGACCATGAAATAAAATAAATGAGAAAACATTAAAAGAAAAGAAAAAAAAAAAGAAGAAACGGAAATGATCTATTTTCAAGTGCTAGACCAAGAAGAGTAAAGGGTTTTTAGTCTAGATTTTCATAGAAATTTACCAGTAAAAGAAGGGTTATTTTATTTATGTTTTTAAAAGCAGACTTACTAATGGGTTTGTTGCTTTTTTTAAATACTAAATCTGCCTGCCCCTCGCAACCCTTCTGATCAGCACATCACCAGCTGGGAGCTCTGCATTGCTACTAGTCAATTCCACCCGAGAGAACAGCATGAATTTTTACAGCTGAGAGCTGCATTGGAAAAGTGCTAAAACATGCTTGGGAAAAATAATTGGGATTTTCCGTTGAACATTTTGAGCCAAACCTGAGAGGCAACCAAAGAACTGCATCTCTCACTCAAGTCAATGGCAGTTTGCCTTCAATGTCCCTCATGATTTTGGCCCCCATTTCCCCCAAAATATTTGGCTGATAAATGCAGAAACCATATACAGACACAGCACATATATAGGGCTGGGTCCAAAGGGAAGTTGACAGACATCTGACATACAAGAGCAGAGCAGCCATTTATAAGTTCTCAGTCTCTTCACTCATCAAGATGAAAACTATTAGACCTCAGCAATCATGCTCTCTCTCTCTACACAGGGAATATATTTCACACATCAGATTTATTTTTCACATGATTCCCCTGCAATGGCATTGCTCTCAAGTGGCAGGATAATATGGACCCACAAATGGAGAAAGTAGAGGGCCTAATTGAGCATAAGTTAACTGTTTGTAAAGAAAATCATATTACCTTTTCACATAGGCTCTGTATAAGTCCTGGCCAGGTAAGTGAGGTTTTCTGCCTCCTCAAAGAGTTCTTCCAGTTGCTAAAGACCTACTTTCTCATTTAATATTACGTTTGATCAAGCTGAAGACAGACTGTAGTTACTGAGATATATACTACAATAACTACTGTAGTACACCAAAGTAGAATTTGACACCAGATATTTAAGTTCAGTATATGTGGGGGAACCAAATTTTTAAATCTAGGACCATAGATTAGGGCCCTCAAATTAAAGCGATTTCAGACCTGGCTAATTATCAGCAAGTCAGCATAAAAAACTCCCCCAAAACCCAAACAGTATCTATCTACTTAAAGTAATCTAGGTACACATAAATGAAGAACTGGTTGCTCAAGTTGGAAACTTTAGCATATTCTCTCTTAATTTGGCCTGGAAGTTGAATTTCCTAAAGTAATGAGGAAATAGATAAGTTGAGTGTCGGTATTTGAAAGGAAGATAAAAAGGAGATTTACTGAGACTTTATTAATCCCCTCTTGAGATACAACACATCTGTGACACTCGTGCCCAATAGGGAGAGAACAGTTCTAAAGTGATTGACAATTAAAAGCTACTAGAATCACATTTGCAATTTAAATGATTGTTAGAGTGACAGCACCATGTTTTTTTAAAAAAATACGATAAGATTAAAAAAATGTGAAAGAGGCAGAGACAGGCTAGCCATGCATGGAAATTAGTGTGTACTTGGCTTGCTTCCAGATAAATCAGCAAATGCTGTGGAGCAAGATGGATGGAACTAATGTGAAACTTTCAGGGGATCTGATGAATGAGGCAACCCTGGCACATGAATGAGAGACAGAACACATCAGCCTTTGCCAGCAGTGGACATGAAGGAGTCTTCAAGGCACATAACCACTATTGTTAAATGGCTATTACACATACATATCAATGAGAGAACAGATCCTAAAATATTTAGTAATAATGAACAGGGAAGATCAACACATGCCCCAATCCTGCAGACACAGAATCGCAGGGTTAGAAAACATGCACCTGTATAATTCTATTCACGGGAGTAGTCTCATTGGCACCAATGAAATTACTTATATTGGAAAAATTACACAAGCTTGCTTGCAGGAGCAGGGCTATATACAGCAATAGGACTCCAAGAATCACTCTTATTCATGAGACCATTATGACACAAACCTTTAGCTTTCTTCCCTCCAAAGCAGCCAGCGTCATCTTTTTTCTTCTTCTGAGAGCCTCCTGTGCTGGTAGGCTGATTTGCATCTAGCTCTTGGTACTTGTCAGCTCCTGGGACCTCTTTATGGACGTGATATGAAAGGTTTCGCATAATGCACACACAGTTCTCCACAGACTGTTAGAAGAGATTGAAATTGAAAAAAAACAAAACAAAACACAAACCAGCACACCCTCATATTTGCAAACTTTTATGTTTATATGGGGGGAAGAAAATAAAACACTGTAAACCCTCCTGAGGGAAGAACTAAGTTTTCAAAGTGGATTTGATAAAAAAAACCCTTAATTTAAGCTTCTATGTTATTAAACCAATTTTTTAAATTTAACATCCTTTATAAATAGCACTTATGAAAGATGCAGGTTCTCTGATCAAAGACACCACCTGATCTTGTTTAAAGAATACAGATTGACTAGAAGTTCAAATTGACTATAAAAGATGAACTGGGCAGTTACTATATCATCAAACATTTTGGTTTTCAGATACACCCCTCCCCCCACATCAAGAGACCCATTTAACTGAACTTCCTCTGGCCCAAACTTCGGGCTTGCATTGAAATCAATGGCACTACAAGCAGGCCTTATCGTAATTGTTAATCCTGAAGAGTTCTCTGTGGGTTGCAAAGGAAAACATAGGTGGTTTCAAAATCAACTTACAAAATGGTTTCTGTTTAAGTGAGAAAGCTTCCAAGTGCGATTTGCTTCTAGAGGTCTCATACACACTGAAACTCATTAGTTTGTGGGGGGGAACCCTTATAAAGCGAAGACATTTTATATAACCAACAAAACATTCAGAGTAATAAAGTTCTACTAAATTCCCTGATTTCTCAAGTACATGAAGGTATTTGGCCTTCTCCATTATAAATTACTTACATGTCATGGGATGTGGTTAAACCATATGGGCCAAGTTGTCCCCTTCAAGAGCACTCAACACTTGGTGATTCAGTGTGGGAACAGAATCTGGCCTTGGGACAATACATACACTAGTGTCTCAACAAGACTAAATTCTTCAGGTCAGGGACTATCTCCTTAGCTGTACTTTACACATAGCCCAACATCATGGGGACCAATCTGACTTCGGGCACAAACATAAAATTACTGAAGAGTAACCACAGTAATAAAATGCGATTTCATTTACTGGAGCATTTTCTTTCCACTTGTTTTCTTCCCTCTAATATGCCTTGCCCATATCAGAGAGACATGCTAACAATAGTATCACTCCCATGACCCAGTTTATGAAACTAGATTATCTTTCCAGAATGTCCCTAGACAAATGCAGCCCTATTTTGCACAAACAAACAAAACTCAGCTTCCAGTGAAGTTGCAGCTCGACCCCTTAACTAATGCAAACATTCATCCAAATTGTAGTACACAAGATCACCTTGTTATCTGTATCCTTCTTGCCTACTGCAGACTGTAGAGCATGAAGGAGAGCATCCACGAAGCCATCACATTCTCTTAGTCTTCGGCGAGCTTCTGCTCCATCTGAACTTGCATTCCTGACAAAGAATAAATGCAAAAGAAACATTTAGCATTGTAACCTGTACAGTATAGATCAAATCTACACTGCTTTGTTCTACATTTTTGAAGAACCCAACACATGTGAACTGACCCTGCAAGTTTTCTGGTAATGAAAAGGGGATCAGCTGGGGAAAGTCTGACAAACCATGAGTTCTTCTTCGACTAGTGTCTGAAGCATGGACCACAAACCTGCAAATTAACAACTTTGAATGAAAACTGAATTAGATGGTTACAGGAAGTTTGATCAGCTCATTCTCTTGGGCTTCCTGTGCAGCCTAAACCTCACGTGTCACAGCTGCATTCACAATACTTATTCCAGTTATTCCATATAACAGGTCCGAACCCTGCAATCCCTTTTCAGTTGAATTCATCTAAAGCAAGAGCACTACCTATCAGGGCCTACAAACCAGAAGTGTTTCTTTTGTGAATTTTATAATTTTAAATCAGACACCATTTGTAGAGTTTTTCTAAGGAATTTGCAAAAATGCAGTCATTCCCAAACCAAAGACTCCAGAGTAGCAGCGTATGTCCAATGAATCCACAGGAATTTAAAAATAAGCAGACAAGCCTCTTCATGTACATCATATTTTTAGTTTCACAAGAGAACAGATATTAAGATTAACAGAAATACAAAGGGCTACGGTTTATTTAATCAGAATCTACACATGGAGTGTATTTTCACTTTCATTGGCACTAATTTGCACCAACAGAAGCCAGAGACTACCTGTAAAAACTAAAAATGACATTTTCCATTACATGATCTCCGATGAGACAAAAGCAGACATCACAAAATTGAAAACTGCACAATTATGGAGCTCAAGCGTGTGGTCTCTCATGCACACAAACAAGAATTTGCTTCCAAAACCAGGACGTGTTTTTGTCTCAACACTTAATCATGCCAGTGTCAATGTAGAGGTGTAACTAGTGTGCAGAAACTTTGTACCAAACAATGCAGTAGACTGTACTGTCTGCAGCGTACTGGCCTCTATTGCCTTGGAACAGAACTCCAACTCTGAACTCCTCCCACATCTCATTTATTCTTCTACTGGAACAACCTTTACCTTATTTAAAAGGGAAAGTCAGACAGACACATGTGGATTGATTTAGCACTTGTCTTCATTGCATTGATAACCCAAGGTCTAACAAGTGCTGCTCCTAATGCAACCTTCACTGGAACACAAAAATGGCTCTAGCTCAAGTTAAGTGGTGCTTTGAACCATTCTGACTTTCTGACCCTGCCTTGCACATGGCTCTTTGCACGAATAGCATCTATTTTATCTCTTCAATCAGATGGTACGTGGTGGAACCATCCTTCCAGTATGTGACATGCTGGCCTGAAGCTCACACCAAAACTTCTAGTGTAGGTGTGATGTGATGTCAGCAAGCTCATGACGACATATGCCAACTGTCTGAGGAAGAGATTTACTGGACTGGCCATCAGTGCTGGGAGATCAAATCCCTGTGAACTCTACAACTGGACCACAACTTTTAACATCCCTTAGTCAAACAAAAGGAGTTTACTGGGTTATGGATAGTTCTAATAAGCCATAAATCCACTGTCTTTATTAAGACCATTATTTTTCATGTCCAGCAATGATATTAATTTAAGCTCCCAGGCTCATCTTTCAAAATGTTGTGCAGGTTCCCTGGAGGATGATGTTGTGCAGGTTCCCTGGAGGATGAGGACTGATAAGTCAGATCTAGAGTAATTACTTTGTGAAAAAAGTGTTCACCCACAGGTGATAGGGTGTTTTTGTCTTTTATAATTTTCCTGAATGAGTTCATTCAAGAGTGCAGTGATTGGTTTCACCCACAGTTGTTATTGGGGCATTTAATGCACTGGAGGAGGTATGCCACATGTTGTGATATGCATTTGTAGGACCCATGGATGCTGAATGGTGTGCATCATTGTAGCCATAGAAATATGCTTGCAGCTTTTGCATCTGTTGATCTGGCAGGGTCTGGGGCTGCTTTGAGTTGGTGTGTTCTGGTCTGTGGGGAGCTTGCATCTGATGATAAGCTTGGAGAGGCTAGGGCATCATTTGTCTGCTTCTATATGTAGTTATTTATGCTGGCTCAAATTTTACTCCATTCCTGTGGAATTATGTAGAACTTCTCATATGGCAGGGTTTAAAACTGGTCTCTCTGTCAAGTTTCTAGGCAAAGCGAACTTTGCACATCTTCCCTGGTAGCTCACTATGCACCATCAGTCATTAATTTACACCACAGTCATGAGATGACAAAACAGCTCCATCGCCTGTATCAATGGTTTTCCTTCAGAGGCCTCTCTTTCACTAAGAAATCTCGAGCGAGTTAGTATCTTCCAAATCTATCACAGCCTAAAAGAATTAAGAGCAACTATTCTGCTGACCCAGGCCTGCCCCCATCGCCACATCCCCAAGCTCCTCAAATCATTTTTAAGGTTTATTTTTTAAAAAGAGAATAGATGCAAAGCAGTTGCCATTGGTAAGATGGCCAGCCACCCTGGAGTCCTGCGGCTTCAGAGTGGAAAGATGGAAGGGAGGAGATGCCACTGAGAAAAGAAGTTGTAACTTTTGCCTGCTATGATGCAAAGTCAAGGGGGAGTAATTTTTCTATCATAGGCAAAAGAAAAAACCCACAAAGCTACATACTGTCTGTTTGCTTTATAGGCCCATCTGCCAGAACCAGATAGGACCACTAGAAGTAGCACGAGGAACACCAGCAGTAAATGGACATGTTCAAATTAATACTGCGCATTATGGCCAACAGATGAGTGAACAATCAAGTCCTGGCACCAGCCAAGGGACAGGTTCAGCCTCAGTCTGCTGCCATCATGTCCCCAGCATGCTACCATGAGCTGCAGCTTCTAGTAGCATGGTCATGCTACCAGACCATTCACTCAGTGCCTGTCCCCTTTTTATAACTAACTCTAACTACCTGCTTTTGTAGTTACCTGGAATTTAGGATTGTGCTCAGCTAGGTCACTGGGTTGCAGCAGATTGTGGGGGCTAGTCAGCAAGGGACAACACAGTTAAAGGCATGAAACGGGTTTGATTCCAGCTCACAGCAAACACCCTGGGCCCTAGAGGACAGTGCACTAACAGTCTCAGAGGTAGACTAAATCCACAGAGCCCAGATCCTTCCCTAAACTAAGTGCCCCTTGTGCTGCTTAGGCAATGCAGATAAAAAGCAGACCGGGATTCCCCTTTCATAAGGGACAGGTCTGTACCACATGTAACTGGAGCTCCCCAGAACAGGTGGGGGGGGGGTTAGTGGAGTGGGAAGGACCTTGTTTGAAACATGATGTGCTCTGGCCATCTCAGTATAACAGCTCATAGGAGATCTTACAAACCGAAATAAGTTAGAGCAGCCCTGAGGAGTTAATTTCAGCACTGGGGGCTGAAATGCTCCTCAAGTGACCCCACGATTGAGACAGGGAGGCCTGAAAGTTGTGGAAATGCCACTTTTATGGCCCTTATCTACAAGTGTGCAGAGCAGAGTCTCCAATCCTCTGTGCAGCATGGCCTTCAGCACTAGTCCTAGAGGGAGAGTTCCTCTTGGCTTCTCTTCTGATCTCCCAATTCTACCTCCCTCTCCTGTCTGCATTCCCTCACAAATACCTATCCCACCTCTGCACCATTCTTGTCCCTCAACCTTGTCATTACCAGTCGGCTAATTTTGTGTAGCGGTCATGGGAGAAGCATGTCTTCAGGAAGGATCTGAACCTGGAGAAGGGAATGACTGTGTGGACCAGACCATGGTAGAAGCTGAATACGCAGTCTTTAAGCTCATATTAATAGTAATTCTCTATGGGCAGGCACTAGAAGACATCATCTCTCACCCTTTAATACATTGTGCCAGTCACTGCTCTGAAGGGCTTTGATAGAATTATATACTTCAAGGACTCTGGTTATTATTGTAGTTCAAGAAACCAGAAACTGCAACGGAATTATCATCTTATACCACACCCCATATCATCATGATGATGTATACTTCACTCTCTTTCACTGTGTCTCTCACCTCACTAGAAACTGACATGGGATTTAAAGGTTTTATTAGAAGCTAATGTTTCAAAGAACAGTACAGGGTTTACAACACGAGAGCAAGAGGCATCCGGGCGGGGGTACGGGCTATCGGTGGGTACAAAGTCACTGGGGGTTGGGGAACAGAACGAGATCATAGCCTGAGGAGTCCCGGATGGGGTGAAGAGCGGGGGTTTAAAGTGCAGGAGACAGTACGGTGATGGGGGAAAGATTACGCGTCACAACCATCGCGAGGGGTGCGGAAGGGGCTGAGTTCATAAGCTCGTGATGACGTGGTGTCCCCCATGGGGTCCGTGGGGTGGCGGGAGCGTGTTAAGAGTTCACAGGGTTCTACGTTGCGGCGCTCACTCTTTGCGATACTGCCTGTGGCCGGTGATGTGTTCCACGTAGATGTCCCAAGACCACCGGATGGAGTCCGACACCATGAGTCGTCGCATGAGGCAGGCGTAGCGCCAGCCGATGCCGCAGGCCCGCAGCACGGCCTCGTTGCGAGGGTCCCAGGCGCCCAGGGCCCCCACGATCAGGGCGTGGACCTGGACCTAGTAGCCCTTCGCTCTCAGGGCGTCGACCAGGGGGGCGTACTTCTCCTCCTTCCGTGCCCATGCCGCGTGGAAGGCCGGGGTCCGGTTCTCGAAGGGGATCGTGACGTCCACCATGGTGATCCTCTTGCGCTCCTCATCGGTGACAATGAGGTCAGGCCTCAGCTGGCTGTCGGTGCCGGGGACGGAGGAGTTGACAGCGACCGTGCCCAGCCGGGCCGGGATGGCTTTCGCCAGCCGGTCCTAGACCGTGTTGTGCCGGAACTGCCAGGCCCTGGAATGGAGCTTGCAGCTGCAGAGGACGTGGGGCAGGGTCTCGTTGACGTACCTGCACCTCCTGCAGCGCTTGTCCCAGTTCCCGTGGTGGACGGCCCCGTGGAGCGGCAGGCAGTTAAGCCGGGCCCTGTGGATGAAGCGCCAGTCTGCGAAGCGGGTGTAGCTGCCCTTGGCCAGGAAGTGGTTGCTGGAGTCCCACTTGCTGGTTAGCTCCAAGACCTTCCCCTGGTCGGGTTTCCTCTTCAGGGCCTCCATGTAGAGGGCATGGACAGCATCCTTCAGGGTCCTCTCCAGCGTGCCCTGGGCGCGGGGGGGGGACAATGGTGTTGTCGGGTGCGCTGATCCGCGGAATTAGCACCAACTACTTCATATCTTATCCTCTTTAATGCACACATCACTCAAATGTATGTTTTCAGCAACATATACAGAGATTTAGTCCCACAGCTCTTTGTTAAAGCAAGTTGTGCAGCTAACCTTCTACACTGAAACTTTATGTTGACGTATCTAACAATTTATACCATGTGGATAAAATCAAAGTGTAGTCAATCTCTACTCAAAAAGAAAGCCTCTAAACAAAGCTTCTAAAACTAACTTCTTTCAAGAGAGTGATAAAAACTAATGAATACTCCACAGCACGCAGCAGGCATAAAACAGGATTTGTAGACTGCTTGGACAGCGCAACATTCCAGAGAAAAAGGAGAAAGCTTCACTAGGGCTTAGTGATTAGAGGGAGGAAATTTCTGAATGGTTTGCAATAGACATGTATGCAACATGTGGCAACCACATTTGTATCAGGTACAGTGTTATGCTTTTTGTTGATCATTGCCAACACATCTTAGACACAAACACACCTTTATAATCTAACCAAGGGAGAACTGAAGTCTGTTCATGGTGTACAAGAGAGAAAACAGGATAAAATATGGGGCCAGAACTTTGGCTGGACCATATCAGTGTATGACTGTTAAGTCTGATAGTGCTAGGCTGATATACACAAGCCGAGGAACTGGCCCAGGGTATTTGGGCTCAACATAGGTCTCAGTGAAGTCTGAGATGGTTTTCGGTTGCTGAACTTGGAGACATAGGGCTCTGAGCCCCGCGTGACTTAAAACATGGCAAAATCCTGTTATAGATGGAAATAAATCTGACTGCCTGTCCAAATGGATGGGCACAGAAAGAAAAATGATACTTCAGCTTCCTTTACATGCCAGTGTGTCTAAGTGGTGAAAAGGCTCCAGCTGCTACATGTCAGACTGGCTGCGTCCTCGCTCCTACCATCTCTGGCTGTCAAGAGGGGACTTCGGTCTCCAGTGCTGTTAATGCAGCAAATTTTTTACCAGCATGAAAACTGATTTTTAAAAAAACCTCAAAATATTTTGAGAGGAAACTCCAGTTATTCAAATCTGGTGAGGAGTCTCATTGAGCCAGTACAGGCTGTAACTAGCTGAAATTCTATGGCCTGTCTTATATAGGAGCATAGATCTAATGGCTCTTTCTAGCCTTAAGCTATGAATCTGCTTAACCCTTTGATCCCAGAGGAATTCTCATCTTCAGAGTTCTGCACAGAGATACTGAACAGCAAATCTGCCCTCAATACTTCACTCATCTCTTTTCCTGCATAAGTGACTGTCTCCTTGTCGATTCCTGCTCTTCAGTCCTCCCCCCAAAAAGGGCTACAGTAGTATAAATAATAGAGAGCATCAACAAATATTACACTTCAAAATACTGATATCTCTTTACATCCATCGGAATATGCAAAGGCCAATGTTAATCTTAACAAATAAACATGTTCTTAGGACAAACACGGCCAGGAATGCACCCTAACGAATGATTCTGCTAGTGGCAAAATCTTGAATGACTTTACACATTAGTATAAATGCATGACTGATTTCATGTAAAAACAGCAAAGCCCAGAAACAGTACTGTACAGAATCTCATACCTGGATTTAACATCCCCCGCTTCCCCTCCCCCCAAGCCTTTCAGCTGAAGGAGAAAGTGACCTGGATTCTCTCTCACATCTCAAGTCTTGCACACAGACTAATGGATGAGGATTTGTATGGCTGTTTAAATATCTGCTTTCTCTAGGAAAACAAAACGGAGGAACACTGAGTAAATGTTAAAGAAAAGTAAATACCTACCAGAATAGAAACTCATCAGATCAGGAATGTGGTCTGTTGATATGAAAGACTTTGGAAAGTGAGGAAGATGTTAGGAATCCATCCTTGCTTTAGATATGAATATAACAACAATCACATAGGCCTCTAAATGATATGCAAGTCTCAATGTAACGTTTAAGTCTGCAGTAACAGGGTTGACGTTCACCATCTTGGGGATAGGTGTGCAGCCTCTGCTCTCAGAGCCATACACAAATTATCCTCAACAGCAAGATTTTTAAAGTGATTAAATGCATGTCACTTAATTTGTATTCTTTCAATGCAAAAAATCAATGGTATGTTAAAGAGCAGCAACCCCCAACTTTACTCTCCCCCCAGCAATCTGAAAATTCACAGCATGTTTTATGATGGTTAAACAGAAACATAAGAAAATGGAGGGATGATAGAGTCACAGAAAGACTTATAATTTACAGAAAGACAAGTTAGGTGAGATAATATCTTGTATTGGATCAACTTCTGTTGGCGAAGGGACAAGCATTTGAGCTTCCCAGAATTCTTCCTCGGGTCTGGAGAAAGTAACCAGAGTGTTATGCTATCTTTTTTAGTAAACTCGGATTTCCAAAATGACTGGTGCTGTCAGCCATCTTGCTGAAAAGTAGTACCGTGTGTTATCATGCAGAACTGTCCAAGAAGCATGGGAGCAGAATGTTAGAGACTAGCACAGTCATCATCGTACTTCCGTTCTGGTTCATCAATCATGAAAAATACTTTATTGAGAGGGCCTTTGTACTCCTCTGTGACAAGACAGACAAATGGTTTTTCTTTTTTTTGACACACTCCAAGCAATACTTTGATTTTTGGCATATTATAGCATACAGGACATTCATTTGTTGTGCTGTTTCTTTGGGAGAATTACCATGGTCTGAACAAGAGCTGAAACTATTGACTTCATTGTGCCTAAGACAGTGCATGAGTTCTGCCAACCACCACCCAGTTTAGGCTACTGTCTCTCTGGTCCTCTGAACAATATTAGTTTAAATTAGTTTGTCAAAATTCTTCTTGCTTGACAGGTGAGGAAAATATAATTAGCTCCATTACTTCCATCAGCACAATGTAGGTGACTAAGGCTGGGTCTACACTGACAGCAGCAAATTTGCTGCCGTCACATCGATTGCTCTGGATCGACTGAGCGGTCTGTATAGACGCGCTCAGTCGATCCAGGAAGCGATGCAGGAAAACCACCTGGGTAAGTGGCATAGCGCTGCGTCGAAGGGAGCGCTGTTCCCTTTGACGCAGCGCAGTATGGACGCCGTGCGGAGGAGATGCTGCAAAGTCGATGGGAGATATGCAAGTGATTTACGTCACTTGCGTATCTCCTGTTGACTGCCGCTGAATCACTGAGGTAAGTGTAGATCGGGCCTAAGTTCCATGCCCAGGCTGATAAAATGCCATGATTGTTTTGCAAGGCCTGCTTTTAAAGTACTGTCTGTCCCACCCACCAACTCTGAGACTCAATCCCAGCCCACAATTGGATGTTGGCCAAAGATGACCTGTAAATCTTAAAAATACATGTAGTAAACTGTGCTGAACTTCTTAGTGTACTTTCATGCGCAGAATGTCCCAAAAGGCAAGTGCCACTTTCAGCACATAATTCATTTCAAGCCAACCTTATTTTCCATTTCAGGCAGAGATGTGATGAATTCCACATTTCACTCTTCACTGAATCTCAGGCAGTTTGACTTTGATATTCAGGGAACATGGATTCTAATAACGCAGAGAAAGTGAAAAGGAACCTGTGATGTGAAAGAGGACCTGGTACCAGGTAGTGAGAGCAGAATGGAGTCAATCTGCAGGTGGTGGCATATGACACAAGGGAGCCTTGGCAGGTGAGAACTGGCTGGCTGTAGAAAGGTCACTGACATTAACGAAAGGTACCCAACAGTAGCAGAAGGGGAGTAAGGTCAGGATCTGAGCAGTCAGAAGTCAGATGATGGTAAGAAACCTGAGAGAAAGCCAAAGCTCAAGGGTGAGAGCAGGAGGTCGTCTCTTTCAAAGGAAAGGTTTGGCAATGGTCAGCCATCCAGTGTGGAGGACAGATCTAGGCAGAAATGGAAGAGGAGAGCCACTTCAGCTGCACTTCAGCACAAGAATACGGGGGTAGCCCCAACAGGATACAGCTTCAGCAGCAGTGGCTGCCCAACATGGCAGAGGCTCTTTTATCTATTCAAATTCTATATTTTTTTTAAATCAGTCAAATTTTGGCAAATGGGTGTACAACAGCCAAGTGTTGGAACAGGAAGTTTAGTCTCTGCTCTGGAGATAGACACAACCAAGAAAGTTCAGTTACCAACCTCACTCTGAAGTTGCAATTCTTTGATTTAAGCAGCTCCCTGTGATAGCCAAGGATGCAACAGCTGGCAGCATAGTTTAACAATAACAGCAGCACACATTAAGCAGTGGGTCCAGTAGTCGGCTGGATGGAAAAGATGGGATATTTGCCCCATTAATGTATCTGAGGGGTTCCTCATCCAGCAGGCTGGAAAGAAAGGGGTCATTTCCCCTTTAGGGACCAGCTCTCCAGCTCGCATCAGGGGGGCAAATGGGGAAAGAGACTTTACCTGTCCCAACTGGGGAGGAGCAGGAAGCAGCATAGCTGGACTGGGGGGGGGGGGAATGCCTCCCCCAGCTGAGTGGAAGAGAGGGGATATTTATACCCTGTGTAGTTCCTGTAAAGCCCTCTTTCACCTTGACTGGGCTGGCAGCACCCACCTTCCCACCCGTGAAAGCAGTTAAAAGACTGGGTTTCATCATGACCAGCTGTGGGCATTACATTAGTCACCTTTTTTCTTGAGGTCTGGGAAGGAATTTTTCCCTTACCACCAGATTGGTCAAGGCATAATGGGTTTGGGACCTAGTGAGATGGGGCAAGTAGATTGGGTTATACATTCCACAACCTATGTAAATCTTGTGGCAGATGTGCAGTGCAGGTATTCATTATGGAACAGATAAGGTGATCTGATAAAAACTGACTGGTAAAGGATGTAAAGGGAAGTTGCTGAGAAAAGGGATTCAAGGCTCCTACGTCTGGTATGGACTGGGAGTCAGCCACCCTCCTTTTAGCCCCTTTAAACCACATATGATGGGAGAGTTGCAAGGTTCCAACAGCAGGATGACTGGGACCAGACCAGAAAGGACAGCTGATGGCAACCCCTCCCCACCCCTGGGAATGCAGAAAGGATTCTGGAAACGACAATGACCTTATTTGCTGGGTACTCCCAGGTATTCAAGGGAATAAAGTTGCATCCTAATTTAAATCACATCCTATGCCTCCTGTCCTTCCAACATAACTGGACAAAACTCAGTTGCAGTTGTAAGGTCTGCCCTTTGCTGTTTGAGGCATTCAGCACATAAAAATACATGTACTACTTTTTTTGTAAAATATTTACTGGTTACCTTTAATATGACCTATTTGTGGGAGCCTTGTTTTGCTCTTCTGTAACAGTGAGCTGTCCCGAAAAATGCTGCGAGAGAACATTAGAATGGCTGGTAGCTGCTTAGCTTCAAACTTATATTTCCATTTTTTATTGTGAGAGAAGGCTAAGAGCTCAGCCTATCCTCCCATGTGCATCTGCCGCAATGTGAAAAGGATCTCTGAATTACTTCGTGTAAAAACAGATGGGCTCTGTATCCATTAGGTGTACAAAATAAGCTATGCCCACTTTCTATATCAAAGGCACTCACATCAGTTGAGTTTTGTTGTGAACTCACTTTTCATCAAACTAGAATGACAGACATTTCCTAGTTACCTTCATTTAGAGTCAATAGGTAAGGGACCCATATTCATTCCTAAAGAATGACAGAAGGCAATAAGCAAGCGTACAACTTTAATTTATACCTCAGACTTGGGTGTAAAGCATTAAGGTTGCATGTAACTAGGCTATGTCTCTGCTACTAAAATCTATGCATAATTTATTTATATTACAAGCTAAACATCAGGAACTGTCAGGCAGAACTCTAACAGCTCTTTACTAGCAGGAATTAAATGCTCTGCTCATCATATAAACCCCAGGACAGCCATATGCAATGATCCTGTACAGTATCAGTAAGCTAATTACGAAGCTGCCTTAGCTTGCTCCTCTTTATTATACCTCCTTAGGAGCCTAATTGTTGTTCTTTGAACCTGCATCCTACAGATAAACCTCACCCTCTTCCCAGTTTGTTCAGTGTCTGCTGTCCCTAAAGAGCAATTTGCCTGGAAAAATTGTTTTAATGTCACCAATTCCATTTTCCTAGCTTTTTGAAATTATTTCCCTAATGAAAGTTCAGCTCAAAATGTACCTGCTTCTTAGAAAAGTATTGGTATATATATTTTTAAACCCCATTTTCTAGTACACTGACTGAGGTGCAAGGCCAGGTGACTAGCCTAAAGCCCCACAGTCAATAGCATGTATGAAGATGATGAGATGGCAGAAGTGGCCTCTAGAGGTGGAGATGGGCCACAATGATGCAGTGGCACTTTGTGTCACACAGCCGCTACTTTTCTCTGTGAATGTAATGCAATAGTATGTTTTGAAAGGGGTCATGGTCCAGTCTTCCTGTACTAAAAGGATGCCAGCTGAAATATGCTGTCATAGTGGCATAGGGGAATATGGTGATAAATGGAGAGAGATCATCCAAAGGGCTTTGTCACAGGATCCCATTTTGAGAGAGGATGGGAAAAGAACCTTCTTAACTGCATCTTGGACCCTTTCCTAGCCCTCAGGGAGCCGTTACAGAATGATGTTTCTCTGTATAGAACATAGACTACTTAAGCTTAATTATTAATTTACTGTCATTGACAGAAAGCCTGGATCTGAAAACCTGCATCTAAATACCTTCTCATGCTTCAACAAGCAAATTAGTCAATGTTCCCCTGAAACAGGCCAAAGGCAGCTTGACAGCACTGTAGTGAACTCCCCGGTGTATCACCTCCCACATCCTTTCCTTCACCAGATAGAGCTAGTTCGAAGAAACTCACACAACCAGCTCTCCCCAATCCAAGATTATGCTTTGTTGCTTTCCCACTTGTGTCAGTCTGCGATCAACGCTGCCTCATGTGGGTGGGAGGGCGGATAGGGGAAATATAATGCTACTGTTATCATGTACTTATTATCATGCCTGCAGGATTGGAAGAAGATAAAGATCGAAAGTAATTCATTTTGAAAACTCAAATTCTCAGTCACTTTTCTTCAGAGGAAAGCTATACATTAATCATCATTAATAGGCAAGGAGGGTATAACTGGTTCATTTTGACATAAACATTCACAGACACCGGAAAAAGGTAATTCAAAGGAAGGAGCTAAAAAAGCTAACAATGGCTGGCTGAACGTGGTCTCCCACTGCCAAGAATGGGAGCATGGCACGCTCAACCTCTGGCAAGATGAAGTTCCTGTAACATTCTAGCACCCAAGCCCTTAGTTGGCCAGTGCTCTGCAGTGTTGCCAAACTCCAGAGAACAGCTCCCAATTTTCTTTAGTTGGAGGGAGGAGCACCATGAGGTGACATTAGGGGGAGTGGTTGGAGGTGGGTGTGTAAGTGAGTCAGACAAACAAGACAGACAGACAGAAATAACTGTTTTCTACACAAATAAGACAACAGAGTAACTAGTTATGATAGCCATATTATAGATCTGGCCCCCAGTGAAAGCGTACCTTCACTAGGTAGCAAAAGCCAAGCTATATAGTGAGTCTCAAAGGGACAGGAGAATACTCTTGGCAGCCTAGTTTCCAAAATGGCTACACATCAGCATTCTCATACAAGTAACTTTAAGTTGAACATTCGATCCCAACTCCTTGTTATACAATACTACGTGTATAGGCCAAGCTTCCCCGTTTAGTTGGGATGGTCCCTGTCACTTTTCCAACAAAACAACTGGAACAGAGATTTCCTTTTGCAGGGATGGAGCGGAGAGAGGAAAGAATTAACTCTTACTTATTCATTAGCACCACCATGACCTGGTAACCAGTGATCTCTGAACAGAGCTTTTCTACAGGTCCACATTGTAAAATCTCATGCTGGACCAACTCCTCCTCTACGGAAGACTAGAGATCACCATAGAGCTTAGTAGCTCACTATGTTTCCCACACCAAGAAAAAAATTCTAGGAAAAAGTTAAGGCTATGGTATAGGGTTCACAGATTGTATTCTGCATTACCACTGCTGTTACATTCATCAGTCCAAATGGTAATGAACTAATTCTGCTTGGCAATCTCCATGTACTACACATATTCTGGCTTCTCGCAGGAAGACAGTTAAACTGTCACACACACACACACACACACACACACACACACACACACACACACAC